>SKCR01026098.1:0-242030 GCA_019454045.1 Zanthoxylum bungeanum | reverse complement strand
AAAACATATTGTTCCTCTATATATACCACCATCATATTGATTATCACTTAAATATAAAATATTAATTTAAAGATAACAGAAAATTTAGGGAAATTGAACATTATAAATTTACTCACAAGTAGCGCCAGGAAGAGCTGGTTTATTTTCTTCTCCCACTGGATCTGTCTCTAAAAACGTAGTTTTGAGGAGCTTCAAACCAAGCAGCAGCACGTATGGCAATAGTAAAAAATGAAGAATATTGCCTGATTTGTCTTTCTCCATCCTGTGATATCTCTATCCAGATGCGGTCGTGGGCCATAACATGCTTAACCAACTTTTCGACTCATCTGTGCTAGAAGAGACCCCAAGAGTAGTCTTTGTCCTTACAGATGTAGATGGAGTCAAATTTCTGCGTTTACGAGAATCTGGTGCCATCTGTAAAAATAATAGACAAAAAATTAACTACAACTTCAAAATAAGCTTATGTTTGAAATATTATTTGTATACGTACGACTAAAGTCTCGTGAGGGTTTATAATGACAATATCCACAAAAAATGTGACAAACACACAATCATACTGTAGGCATTGCATTTTTGCATGTAAAACCCGATGATGAGTCTCAATTGGAGGCACTACCTTTTTAGCTAAGGATATTGCAGGAAACGGAGGTCGGAAGGGGAAATTTGGAATAAGTATGTCATCAAGTTCATTCCACAAGTTCACTGTCTTCGTTGGTGCTGCGTTCGTTACTTCGTTCGAACCTCGTGCAGATTGCGGACGTTCGTGCCACGTTCTAATTGGCGTTCGAACGGAGCCGGTATTTCTGGTTTTGCTGCTAGCCTCGCACCCCAACCCATTTAGCCCCCCAAAGCCCATAAAGCACATCCCAAATTAGATAATTATTAATTAAATTAAAACATTAACTAAATGAAACATTAATTAAATTAAATAAATAAAGAATTAAATCATTTACCAAATTAAAGAAAACATAAAATAAAATCATGCCTAACTTAGACAAATTAAATATATTATATACTAAAACTAAAAAGAAGATACACCCAATTAAAGCCAAGCATATATTTGACTTCCTAATCTAATAAGATAATTACCAATCTAAAATATTTGTATTCCTAAACCAACACAAATTAAATATTACAACTTCCTAACTTAAAATATTTTGTCCCCCCTCAATCTTGTGTATACCTTTCTCATCTCTCCTAAATTTGGAAGCAAATCTCTTCCTTGTGAGACAAGGTGAAGCCCTAGCCCTTCTCTATATAAACAACCCCTAACCTAGCCATCCCTCCTCTCCGATCTCTCTAGCTCATACACACAATTCACACAAGAATTATAGCAAGAAATACTAGACATCACAAGCATATCACTCCCTTGATCCTTACCCTCACACCACCGAAAATTACACCAAAACAACCCCTAACCACCACCGAAAATCACACAAAACACAGCAGCCTAAACCACACCAAAACAGTCCTTAAAATCCCTTAAAACAGTAACACAAAAGACACTTATAATCCTTGAAATAACCACACAAAACCACACCAAAAAGAATATCAAAACAGTCCACAAACAGTAAGCAGAGGACACAGAGGAAGCGGCAGCAAAACCACAAGGAAACAGCAGTAAAACGGAGTCGGAACAGTAGCTTGAGTGGCCGAACAGCGAAGGAAGAGGCAAACCAGTGAACCAGAAAGGTTGCGGAGCTTTACCCCCTTCCGATCTTCGTGGAACGCGAGTCCGAGAGACAGCTTAAAATGTTAGACCTGAGGGTATCTTTCACACTTATTCTTATTTAATTTCTGGTTATTCATTTTGATTACATTTTCTGTATTTGTGGCATTTGTTGTGTGTATGATGTGTGTTGTGGGTATTGGATGAATGGAAGAGTGTCGTCTCTTGTGGTATATAGGATGGAAACCCAGACGTAAATTCCGTAGCCGAATCCGAATGGACGGTAGTGCGGTCTGTACTTGGGACACAACTCCACGTACCACTTGAGTAAACGGCACCTTCTCTTGTTTTGTGTTGTTTTGGTTTATTTAATTCTTGTTATTTAAATTCTGCATGTTGTCTATTCCCGCATGATACGATCGAGTGCATGGGCTTAGTAAGTGCGATGAAAGGTTCCCTAATTGGAGGGTTAAAATCCTTCACCACGATACTCTGCCGCACCGATTGATGTGTGTTCGGTTGAATGCGAAATACGTTCAATCGGACATACTTGGTTTGATATGATTGTCTTTATTTTCGTATGCATGATTCAACCGAGCGCATGGGCTTAGTAAGTGTGATGTGAGATCCCCTATGGGGAGGGGCTAAAGCCCTTTACCACGAGGCTTTGCCGCGCCGGTTGATGTGTGTTCGGTTGGATACAAGATACGTTCAATCGGGCACACTATGTTTAATATTATTGCTTTTCATTCTATGTATGCATGATTCAGTCGAGCGCATGGGCTTAGTATGTTGGTCTAAATGTCCTCTATTTGAGAGATCAAGAGCCCCAAAAGGCCACCTTTACGGCAGTACTTCGCCGCGCCCCCCCTTTATTTTGTCGTTTATGTATTGCGTCCCATTTCATGCATCAGGTATGTTCCGGTTCGAACGCGTTTACGAACGCAACTCGAACGCGCATGTATTTTGCCTTGTCATGCATCAGGTCTTGCTTATGTTCGAACGCGTTCACGAACGCCATACGAACGTGAGCATTCTGTTTCATTCCCGTTCGAACGCGTTCACGAACGCCACACGAACGTGAGCATTCTGTTTCATTCCCGTACGAACGCGTTCACGAACGCCATACGAACGTGAGCATTCTGTTTCATTTCCGTTCGAACGCGTTATCAAACGCCATACGAACGCGAACCTTCTGTTTACCGTTCGAACGCGTTTACGAACGCTACACGAACGCGCACCCACTGAATTGAGTCCTCTTCATTAGATTTTATGCATAGTTTTCCTAGTAGCTATCCCCACATGCATGAATACAAATATGTTAATGTATTACAGTTCATATGCTTATGCCGTGATAACACTTGAGTATTATTTCTTGCGGTATATCGGATGGAAACCCAGAAGTAAATTCCGTAGCCGATTCCGAATGGACGGTAGTGCGGTCTGTACTTGGGATACAATTCCACGTACCACTTGGAAAAATGCCCATATGTGTGCTTGTATGGTTAATATTTGTGCTTGTGTCTTCCTGAATGTAATATGCAAATGAAGTTGTATGTTCGTTGCTATTTTGATATATGTTAAGCATGCAATTTTAAATGTAAGATATATGTGAAATGTGTACATAAGTTTTATTTTGCACATGAAAATTTAGAAGCATGATACTCTTGGAAATAAGTGTTACTTAGGTTTGATTAAATTATTACATAAATCCTTTCATTACAAGTGACATAAGTAAGGGACCATTCCGAACCCAATGGTTTGAGGTATTCCCTTGTGAGGGGTGAGTGCGGCCTTAAATCTTTGTCTCGGTTCACACCGGGTGGCGACTCCATATTATTTAGTATTTCCCAACTAGTGCCGCGAGCCTAGGAACGGCGTCGCCCAGGTCCTGTTGTCCACACATATATTTGTATATGTATGGTAACAACAGCAGCAACAAGATGGTGTTTTGCAATAGAAGCTTGATGCTGCTGCTGTTACCACCAACATCAGCAACAACTTGCTGCTGTTGGTGGTAATAGCAGTAACTTGTTGCTACTGCTGGTGCTATCAAATAACATTATTATCTATCAACTAAGATTTTCAAGGCATTAATCTCCATTCAAGCATCTTCATGTCTTATTTGCACATTTATGTGTTCAGTTCCCTTGTCATTTCACTAGCTTAAACTACCATAGTTACTTTGATCCTATCAATCCATCATACATCATTGCAATTCCACCACATACTTAATAAATTATGTTAATCTTTTGATTTCGACAATTTACTTCAGCACATTTCACTACATTTCACAACCAGATATTTCTGGTTTGAACATAAATGTAATAAAATATTACAAACATACCAACCTCATAATCTTGCTCATTCATTTTGTAATAATAATAAGAATCACGCCGAAAAGGTACCAAAATTTCATCCTCCTCCAATCTTCCAATCATCTCATTGCACAATTTGTCCGTAAACTTCTGCGTTGCTAAAACACAGTTGTTATTTAGTAGACACTCATAATTAACAGATTTAACTATGAACTATAAATAAATTGATGATATATTCAAAATGCAAACATACGTTTCATTATGTACTATGTATATTCATTTTCACGTTGGATATAGGATTCTGCTTCCGGTGTGTCGTCTCGGATCCAGTTGTAGTAGTCAACTCTTTGGTCTCTAAAGCTCTCAAAAACATGTTTAATCTTTTTCGCCACCGGTGACGACTGTAATCGTGAATCAATAATGACAGTGATAAGGATACTTTTGCTTATTCATGTGAGGAAAATGAGGGCATGAACAGAAGTGAGGAATGCAGTACTACCAGTAATAAAGAAATTGGGTGTGCTGACGTGGAAGGCAATTAGTTAGGGGAAATGATAAATGGGCCCCAGCAGTGTATATAGGGGAATAGAAGTGAGTGAGAGAGTTAGTTTTTGTCAATCATTGTTATGTCAGTTTGTTGTAGGCGAGGCCTGCATGCGTGTGTGATTTTACCTTTTAATTGTATCCACTTGATTATCCTTTGATTGTATTATCCACTTGATTACGATTCATTAAGCAATTCTTCTGTGTTACAAACTTATTAAATTAACAAACTGATCGAAATTGTTTACAGTAGAGTCGTTATCTGGAAATTTAAATGAGAGTTTTGAAATTATTGTTGTAAGGAGAGTAGTGATTTGAAATTTGTAAGGGCGTGACTAAAGATCCAGTTGGCCAACAAAAATTGCGCCAAAACCCATAGCACACGCACAAAATGTGGTAATAAATTTTCCCACTATTATATAGCTAGCAGTGTACACCAACCACGTTTTGTGTCTAGTAGTGTGTTGTGTTGTGTTGTTTACTTGGCCAAGCGAGTCGCTAATTAACCGATGCAAGCAAAACCTGTGATTTTTTTTGTAAGGGTTAAAGAATATTCGTTTGAACCAAATGATGGGGGCATTCCCCCAATTGTTAAAAAAAATAGAGAACAAAGCCAAACGAATTATAATATCAGGCCAAACCTATGTTTAAATGTGATGGATGTCAATGATTCAATTCACAAGTGTCAACAAAATTTGACACGTCTCGCACGTGTAAGCTCAATTTGTGAGCCAGCAAGCGTAGACGACACAGTCCACATTCAATATATGCATGCCTTGAAAGGCTGTGATGAAGAATAATATATTATATTTGGTGTAAACTAAAGTTTCATCACCAGCCCATTCAAGTTGCCAACATCCCCACTCAACAGCTTGTCGACCATTCACTGCATCAGTGACAGAAGCATATTGTTCCTCTGTATATGCCACCATGATATTGTTCATCACTTAAATATAAAATATTAATTTAAAGATAACAGAAAATTTAGGGAAATTGAACATTGTAAATTTACTCACAAGTAGCGCCGGGAAGAGCTGGTTTATTTTCTTCTCCCACTGGATCTGTCTCCAAGAAACGTAGTTTTGAGGAGCTTCAAACCGAGCATCAGCACTTATGGCAATAGTAAAAAATGAAGAATGTTGCCTGATTTGTCTTTCTCCATCCTCTGATATCTATATCCAGATGCGGTCGTGGGCCCTAACATGCTTAACCAACTTTTGGCCACGAGTGCGTCCTCGGGCCTTCGCTGTACTCGACTCACCTGTGCTAGAAGAGACCCCAAGAGTAGTCTCTGTCCTTACAGATGTAGATGGAGTCAAATTTTCGCGTTTGCGAGAATCTGGTGCCATCTGTAAAAATAATAGACCAAAAATTTAACTGCAGCTTCAAAATAAGCTTATGTTTGAAATACTATTTATATACGTATGAGTAAAGTCTCGTGAGGGTTTATAACGACGATACCCACAAACAACGTGACAAACACACAATCATACATTTGTATATGTATGGTAACAGCAGCAGCAACAAGTTGGTGTTTTGCAATAGCAACTTGATGGTGCTGCTATTACCGCCAACAGTAGCCAACTTGCTGTTGTTGGTGTTAACAACAGTAACTTGCTGCTGCTGGTGGTGCTATCAAATAACATTATTATCTATCAATTATGATTTTCAAGGCATTAATCTCCATTTAAGCATCTTTCTGTCTTATTTGCACATTTATGTGTTCGATCAGTTCCCTTATCATTTCACTAGCTTAAAATACCATAGTTACTTTGATCCTATCAATCTATCATACATCATTGCAATTTCACCACATAGTTAATAAATGATTTCAATCTTTTGATTTCGATAATTTACTTCAGCACATTTCACTACATTTCATGCCCACTTGGACACTAAATAATTTATTTCCCTATCTTAACAATACCAATAAATATGATTAATATGAAGCCAAGATAGGGCCAAATGATTTGAACTTGATACTGTCATGAAGATAATGGAAAAGTGGAAATAGAAAACTTGATGTCACATGTTAAAAAGCGTATAAAGAATACTGGTCATCAGACAAGATTGTACAATAATCATGTGGTGGATAAATGGGATATAATCTGATTCAACATAATAAGACAATCATTATATCATTTATATTGCAGATATGACCTAAATATTATTGTCAGAAATATATGATCAAAAATTAATGAATGGCCAAAAACATGTTTCAATTAGATGACAGAGTTGGTTACCCCTAGTCGGCAACTGTATTATTCATGTTCTCTTATATCCATGTTTCTTGTTATGTAATATTAACATAAACTAGTCAAGAATGCATGCATTAATAAGAAAATTAAACCAAAAGGCACAATCGTCAGATAAGAATCCACTATAAAAAATAAACGCAAGAACCTCACAGATCAAAAAAAAAAAAACAGAAACCAAAATAGCTTCTTACGCAAGTGAAGCACATCAACAAAAATAGCCCCTTATTTTTACCAGATAATAGCGCCAATCGCATCATAAAAATAAAAAATAAAAAATACATACAAGGGTTTTTTGAGGGTCTGCCGACTAGAAGAATGAAGAAGCATAGAGTGAGAGAGAATGATAAACGATTTGGGATTTTAATAACACTTTTGAATAGAAATTTGTAGGTATTGGCGATGATATAATTCAACGCTAAAACTTCGATGGTTCTTAAAAATTTAGTGAAATATTTGAGAGAAATTGAATTTTTTAAAACTTTTAGCGTCGAATTAGTAATCGACGCTAAATATATTAAATCGATGCTAAAAGATTAACTTTAGCGTCAAATATATTAACTCCACGCTAAAGATTAACTTTTAGCAACGAATATCCTGAATTGATGCTAAAGGGATGATGAATAAGGTTGAATACCAACAAGAAGGAGAATCTCAAGAAACACATGACAGTCGTGACTCATTAACCCAGTTATCGTATCATCCCTGACCCAAAGTCCAATATTCGATGCATAATCATCAGGAAATTTCATCATTTTCAGTCAATCACAAAATGATTTTCTCTCTGATTAAGTTAGCACGTAACTAGCAAGTGGCTTAATAAGACCTCGATGAATGGCTTGTAAGTGCAATTCACTGCGAATTATAAGATCTTGTAGGTCCAATCTAGCATTTGCAGTGTCTTTCGTCTTACTCGAAATGTTAAACAGTGTGCCTACTAAACTCTCGCATATGTTTTTTCTATATGTATTATATCTACATTATGTCGTAGAACTCGGACTCCCCTAATACTCTAACTCAAAGAAAATACTTATTCCCGTCCAATTCAACTCTTCAGGTTGACATTTTCGATTTTATTCTCTATTATTAGGATGTTTCCCTAGTGTGTTGTCTCAGAGAAGTTGATGTTGACAAAGTATATCAAATCTAGACAATGCACTGGGCATACTCCGAGGTTCAGGTTGACCGTTGAATAATTTACTTTTCTGCATAGGATGACTCAACTTAAGAAATTGTATACGCCCTGTGTATCCTATTTTATTATGTAACCACTGCGAAGGTATTTCACCCGCACCAACTGGACATGCCATATATCCCTTAGTGCTCCATCCATATAATGAACCATAAACTGGAAAATCATTAATGGTCTATAATAATGCGGCATCCATATGAAAATACTACAGAGAAACTGCATCATAGGTATGCGCACCGACATTCCATAATGTATGTAACTCCTCGATTAATGGTCTCAAGTAAATATTCATTATCTTACCAGGGGAATGCGAACCAGGGATAATCAATGACATAAACATGAATGGATCCTTCATACATTTCCATGGAGGTAAGTTATATGGAATAAAAATTACGGGTCATATGCTGTAAGAGTTGTACATATTCTCAAATGGGTTAAAACCATCGGAGGTGAGGCTTAACATCGGCGAAATAAGGGTACATATCATAAAATTCCTTCCACTCGATTCCATCCGCAGGATGTCTAAGTATGCCTTCCGCACCGATCATATTTTCGTGAAGCCACCTCATGTCAGTCGATGTGTGTCATGACATGAACAACCTCTGCAGCCTGGGCGGTAATGAGAAATATCGTAATATCTTCCGAGGCACTTTATTTCCAAGACCACGAACTTTGCATCAAATTTCTCCACAGATCGGACAATATTCAAGTGATTCATACTCGACACGAAATAATACACTGTAAGTACCAACTTCAAAAATCGGTTAGGCCTCATCTTAAGTTTAAAAATTCTAATTTTTGAATATGTTACTTCCTTACATATCTAGTTTATCCATAACTTTATGGTTCATCAATTGAAGATATAAAACTCATGTTATAAGCGACCAAACATATCTTGTCCGGAAAAAGACATAAATTGACTTCGTTATCTATCTTCCTTATGTCACCATCTAATTTAATACATTTAATCCAACAACCCTCAACAAAATTTCCATTATTATAAACACTCTTTATAACATACAAATCATGCTTAATTTCTTAATTTGTATAAGCTTTGTATTTCGTCGAACACCTGGTGCGCGAAATGTCAAAACTTCATCATTTACACAATCTTAGTTATCTTTACTCATACTTTACATGTCTATTGCTTAACAACATCATTCAAGACTTCATAACACATACAAAAACATCACTCTCCTCTCTACATAAATTGGCCGAAAATCATCATCCTCCATAATCACAAAATTCTTCAACATCTAACAAGCTAGATCGATAACAACATTCATACATGACTAAACTAATATTCCATCATCAAAGCAACACTCAAATCTCATAGATCCTAATTTTTTTCAATACCTAGGGTTTCCATAATTTGGGCATTTCTCATAATAAATACTTTTTTAAATCAATAATCATCCAAATACATCCAAATATATGCTAACAACATCAATCACTAATCCTTTCATCAAAACTCAAAATCTAAGATTTGGGTTTAGATTTTCTTACCTTTAATCAATGAGTTACATTCACCAATAAAGCTCATAAGACTTGCTTCCTCCTTTCTAAGCTTGATTTGTATTGGATTGTGTTTGGTTGTCTTGAAAATTTTGCTAAGAAATTGGACAATTTTCAACATTCTTTTGGGGGGAGGTGCTCGGCCATGGTAAGGAAAATGAGAGGCTTGAGTTTTTATTTGGTTTAATATTAAGTTATGTAAAAATCTTGAAATGTGAAGGCTTTTCTAGAGAAATGAAGGGCTTGGCCAAAAATTTGGGCCTAAAATTGGATTAATATGCTTTGTTTGTGGGCTTAGATTGTTTCAATTTTTGTTAAGGGCTTATGTGTAATTACTGATAATAATGGGCTTGGTTTTTGAGTTAGGCTCATTATGACTATATCCTAGGGGTGGGCATCAGATCGGATCGAATGGATCCGATCCGATTATCAAATCCGATCGAATTGAGTTGAGGCGGTTCGACGGATTTCGGATCGGATCGGATTTTATCCGATCTATCCAATCCGCTCGATTTTTTTTTTTATTTAATATGCAAAACGACGTCGTTACATAAAAAATAAAAAAAATCGAATTATTTCGGATCAGATTTTATCCGATCCGATCCGCTCGATTTTTTTGATTCAAAACCAGATTATGCTTGCAGTTTGTGTACCGAATTCGGATCGGATCAGACCAATCCGATCCGAAATCATCATATTTCGGATCGGACCAATCCGATTCGAAATAATTCGAATCGGATCTAACTAATCCGATCCGATCCGATCCGATAATTATAGGATCGGATCGAGTTCGATAAGATGTTACGGTCCGAACGAATCAAACATCTCAGTGCATTTCGGATCGGATCGGATTCGGATTCGGTTCGATCCGATCCGAATCCTATAATGCCCAGGGCTACTATATCCAAATATGGCTCATTGGCGCACTAAGTCATCTTCGTAATTTTCGTCAATGCTCGGAGAAAATTTCTTATATAAGTCATCAAATTACGACTTTAACTGAGCTACAAAATTTCGGGTCATTATGGGTATGGTATTGATATTTTGTTTTTTTTATATTTCCACATTATGCCACGAGAACAGTCATGCCAATGCGCATTAACATCATCCCCATATCACGTTAGCAATCGTTAACGATGTTATTAGTTTTGTCAATTTTTGTTAACGGGCAAAATCATATGATAATCTTTTGTCATGAAAAAATCTCATAAACTTACCAAACTCAATATTAAAGAGTATATAAAGCTTCAAATGTAATATTTCTATCTCATTCCCTTCAAAATAGTACAAACAAATAAATATCGAATTAGTTTAATGCATCGTTTTGTGGATAATATTGATGAGAGTATAAACTAACTTATAAATATTACCGTGAATGTATAAGTTAACTTATAAATTCACAAAACTATATATAAAGTTTCAATTAATTTATTTGCTCTTTTAAAAATATATTTATAAACACTTTAAAAATTTATCTTTACAAGCAATTATGCTTTCTTCCGTTTATTTTTTGGGCAAATCTACGATACCTCCACTCGTATTTGATACCCTTAATTCAAACTTGTTATTTTTATCATTAAACATATAACTTAAACTATTAAACATGCAAACTCTGCTAATAAACATGAAATTTTTTAAAATATTAAATTAATTTCATATTTATTAATAAAATTTATATGTTTAATGATTTAAGTTACATGTGCAATGTTCAAAGGACGTCTTTGTTTTCGAGGTAAAAGTAATTTACGGGGTAATCGCCAATCCGAGTCCACTTCAATAAATCGGGTTATTTCCGGGTCAAGTATGTTTCAAGTTTTAAACAACAAAAAACGCTGCAATATCTCGCGCGTGTGATGATGACGAATTCATTACCAACAACCACCACCATCTCCATCTGACTGAACATCACTCATCAGCTGCAGCCATTTTCTCCACAAACGAATCACAGCGAGAAAGAGAAACGCTGCGTCTTGGATTAAAGAAAAAAATTATGGCAATGAGGATATTCTCCACGCTGTTCGTCATTATCTCTCTTCTTCTCTGCTTCGCGTCCGCCGAGTCCATCACCGAGTCGGAGTTGGAGATCAATGCCACCGCCGCCGAGTCGAACAATACAGGAGGAGGATCCAAGGAAGATAGCTTCGCCGACATGATCGATCGTGCTCTCGAAAAGGAGTTCAACGAGACTGATCAAAACGAAGGTCGTTATTAGATCCGTGCTTTTGTTCTCTTTCACTTTCTATCTGCATTTGTTGAATCTGCGGTTGTTCAGATACGGTTTCTAGATTTTGGATCAGCTTTTGTTCAATTTAACTTCGTGTAAATTTTTAATTCTCGTTTATGCGTTATAGCTGAAGTTCTAATTTTAAAAGGATAATTTGTTTTCTCTGATTTGGTAAAATTAAAGAACTCAATTTGAGTGAATTTTGATGGCTTTGAGGTTTCAAGTAGTGATTTGGAAAATAAAATTGAAGAAATGGAGTATATGCAAGGGATATTGTTCTTATTTGTCTATTTTTCCTGTTGCAGCCACTGATCCTGGTAGCTTCAATAATAGTGTTGCTGGACAGCAGGTTGGTTGCTGCATTCTTTAAGTCTCTAGGCCTTCAATTACTTTTCATGACAATTGTGCAAGTAATGCTGCTTTTGTTTATGTGTAATTAATGGTGGTAGTAGTAGAGAAGAGAATATGAGTTATACGAGCCATTGTTGGGTTTATATCACTAGCAACCAAACCAAAGTGAATGTGCATCAATGGGCTTACGAATTGTTGCAAAAGTGTTGTGTTATAGGATGAAAAGTGAAAGTGAAATATTACATCTAAGACTGCTCAGTAGTGAACCAACCCATTTGGTAGTAAGCAATTAACGTTTGTATTATTGATTGCTGATGGCTCACCGAAAAGCTAAATAAACACGATGTTGGTTTTGTCTAGAGTTTCCTGGAGTTCTTTTTAATCAATGCCTTTTATTGTTGCTCAAACAAACTATGGTTTTATATGATGGTTTAACTTGATATGTTTGGCATTGTCAGGCTGTTCTGGAAACTGTTGCCAGAGTTAAGACCAAGAAAAATGAAACCAAGGAAGAGAAGTACGTTCTTATAACTTAAATATTTTTTTTGTTTGGAGTTTAATTATTCTTTTTTAGATTTCTAAAGGGATATTGTTAATAAAATAAAGGGAATGTTTTTTTTTTTGGGTTATTCTATGTTTAGCTTCACAACTTCTGATACTGTTATGAGCCTTATGTTAGGTCATTCCAGTTTCATAATGTTTTCAATTTGGATAATGAAAATGGAGCAGAAGATATGCCAACATTGATTGATAGGAAGGTATGTCAAGTACAGGTCACGGAAATCTTTATCTACATAAATTATTGTTGGCATTGGCCTTAATCAACTATAGTCTTGGACCGGCCTATATTTGAATTAATTAGATTTTTGAAAATTTTGTCATCAGGATAATGTCTTTATTATATCCAATCCAAAGTCAAAGTATCCTGTGCTACAAGTGGACTTGAGGTCAGATTATTGTCTCTTTTGTTTCCAACCCTCCTCTTCTCTGTTGCACCTTCAAATTCCTTTTTCATGTAACATTAACACCCATTTATTGACCATTATGCTTTAAGTGTAGGTTGATATCAGATCTGGTAGTTGTTATCGTTTCTGCAACCTGTGGCGGCATTGCCTTTGCTTGTGCTGGGCAACCAGTGAGACCAATATTTCTCCTTTAATTTTATTCATATAAACTACTGTCTTGTCTGTTTCTATTTTCTAAAGTTTTATGGGGATGATGTTGTAGATCCTTAAGATTTTGAGTCTTTGAAAGACTTTTGGTTTGGGTAACTCTGATCCATTTTCCCTTAAGGAGAGTCTTTCAATTTTCACATTTTGCAGGTTATTACTGGATATTTGCTAGCAGGATCTGTCATTGGGCCTGGGGGTTTCAGCTTCGTCAGTGAAATGGTGCAAGTATGTTACTTTTTCATATAAGTTGGCCAACAGTTTGCTTTTAGTTGATTTAGTTAAAAGTTATAGGATAGATTTAATATATCTGTACAATTCTCTCAGAGCTCGGTTAGGTCAAAGTAACTCTAAACTTTTGTGTTATATTATTGTTTCCATGTGCTCACAGTTCATACACTATTTTCATTTGTATGGGATATGTCCATTTAGGAAGAAATGGTAAGCATGTAATTACTTTAGCCCATTATTAGCCTCTGATCTACAAATCATTGCTACAATTGACCAAATAAATCTGGACATTTCTGACATTATGCTTCCTTTGTGTCGGAAAAGAAAAAAATTATGATCCAGCTGGAACATATAAAATTTATATTGTCTTGGTACCTTGATAAAGTTCCATACTAGAATAAGTTTGTTTTACTCTTCATTCAGTACATTTCAAATATCGTTGCTATTCTATTTTCCATATCACATGCATATTCTGATTGTTATATTCATTCAGGTTGAAACAGTGGCTCAATTCGGTGTGATTTTCCTTCTCTTCGCATTGGGCCTTGAATTTTCCACTGCAAAGGTTTGGTTGTATTTTTCTTAAAGTTCATCCTTTTAATTTCATTTCTGTTCAGTTGTTATAAATGTTTCATTTCATGATTACAGCTTCGGGTTGTTCGAGCAGTTGCCATTTTAGGAGGCCTTCTTCAGATTTTCCTATTTATGTGCTTATGTGGGATAATAGCCTCGGTATGACTTATTATCGTGAAAATTATTATGTTCAATAAATCCACTTTTGTGCCAAAACTAAAGATCACTTTTCCATGAATGTGAAATCTCTGATGCTATACCTTGAATTTGGCATTTACAGTATTTACAGACATAACAAAGCTTAAAGCTCTGGCTTAAAGAAAATATGTTTTTATTCTGTTGTTAATTCTTATACTGTATTTTAAGATATTCAAACTTTGAGTTTTTGATGAATGGATCACCTTTCTTTTGCAAGTTATGTGGTGGTAAGCCTTCAGAAGGAGTATTTGTTGGTGTGTTGCTATCTATGTCTTCAACTGCAGTGGTAATTTTCCTGCATTGATGTGTTATTTTATACGTTTTATTTGCTGTTTCAACTAGACAGGTGAAGGTTTATTTGAGTCATACATGGGTTTGTGGCGAATCTTGCCATGAAAGTTGAGTTGGTGGTTAAATGTTTCCATCAGACGCTTGAAATCTCCGTTCTATTTTTAGTCTGTTTTTTTCATACGACGAGACATGAATCTCCTAAATTCTATGATTGAAATTTTATCACAATTAATTGTTTTCAAATCTTTGTATTTGAAATTCATCTTCAGAGAAATGAATGCATCTAGGAGATGTTTGTCCTAGTACTACAGAACACATTAGAAATCAAATGTCGGTTATAATAGAAAAAAGAAAGCAATAGAATCTCATATATCGTATGATAGGGCTATATTTTGCAGTTGACTTTTTTCAAATCTTTGCATTTGTAATTCATCTTCAGGGAGAAATAATGCATCTAGGAGATGTTTGTTGCAGTAGGTATTGTGGCCAAGTGTAGTAGAAATCCAATGTAAGTGATGATAGGAAAAAGAGAACAAACCATAATACAGTGGGTGGGCAAATCATTGGTTTTTTCTTTTACCTAACAAAGCCTTGTTAGGCTCTTGCACTGCTCGAAGTAGTACAGTTGGACCTCTTTTTCTTCTTTTCTTTTTTCTTTTGTTGTATATATAATGTGTTGGTTATCTCCTTAGGCTTCAATCTATACACTTCTTAACCATCTTCTTAGGAAGAAGTTGTCTGCACTTCAGTGTTCTAAAACGCGCCACCTAGGCAGCGCGTTTTCGTTCGTCGCCAGGCAGTCGCGGCGATTACCACCTAGTCTATGGGGGTAATCACGCGGCTGACTGGTCGCTGATTTCTCCGCCAATCGGCCGCGTAGGCGTCGAGACTCGGCCGCATCGAGACGCTGCAATTTTTTTCGCCGATTTGAAACGATGATGTTTTGGGGGGTATTATTACTCCCCCAAAACGTCGTCGTTTTAGGGGGGCCTATATAAAAAAATTCTTTGTCATCGTCATTCTGCCTCTGCCTCTGCGAGTCTGCTTCTGCCTCTGCTTCAGTGCTTCATCGTTTTGCTTCAGTGTTTTTGCTTCTGCTTCATCGTTCTGCTTCTGCTTGTGCTTAATCGTTCTGCTTCTGCTTCATCATTCTGCTTCTGCTTCATTGTTTTGCTTCTGCCTCTGCGATTTTTTGTCTTTCTCCTTCATCACGGCAAGTCTTTATTTTTTTTTTCTTTTTCATCGTTCTGCTTCATCGTTTTAGGGTTTTTTTTTTTTTTCTTTTTTCACGGTAACCAAGTATTTTTTATTGTTCTTGTAAATAAATTTTAGGGTTTTCTTAAATTATAAATTTGATTCTTGTAAATAAATTTTAGGGTTTGTGGTGATATAATTACTAAACAAATTAATTGATTTCTACTATAATAGGACATGGCTTTTTCTTCCGCGGCTTCTAATTCGGAGTGTAGTCCCGTTCTTAAACGGAACTCAAAAAAACCATTGATATTGCCAAGGCTTTCACCATTTTTGTGTATGTCCATCACAAGACTTTGTCCATGATTAGATCGTTTACAAAACAGAGGGACATAGTGAGACCGAAGTAACTAGGTTTGCCTCAGCTTTCTTAACCTTACAAAGTTTGATGGAGAAAAAAGAAAGTATGCGAACCATGTTTGCTAGTGCAAAATGAGATGAGTGCATATGGTCAAAACAAGCTAAAGGGAAAGCGGCATTTGCCACGGTGATGAGTGTTTCTTTTTGGAATGGTGTGACGCAATGTTCGAAGGTGTTTGCACCTTTGGTGAGGGTGCTTCGATTAGTTGATAGGGATAGAAAGTCATCCATGGGCTTTGTATAAGGAGAGCTAAAAAATGCAAAGAGATAAAAGAGGCATTGAACAATATTGAGAGTAATTATCGGCCAATCTTGGAGATTATTGATAGCCAAATTGAAGGGCGGCTTGATACTCCATTGCATTGTGTCGCTTATCTATTAAATTCTTACTACCATTATAAGGATATAAACATTGAATACGATGTGAGTGTAATGGATGAGGTATTTACGGTTGTGGAGGCTTTCTTTCCCAATGACATTGACATGCAAAGTAAGGTGATAATTGAGGAGTTGGCTTCGTATAAGACACAAGATGAAGCTTTTGGTAGAGAAGTGACGACCAAAGCATGTTGGGTACCGATTGATGTTTTTAATCCAGGTAAAAACAAAGTATTCATTTGAATTATTTTGCAAATTATATAAGATTTATTATATTTCATTCAAACTATTTATATTAATTTGTAGTTTTATGATGGCGTACATATGGACATCATACACCTAACTTGCTAAAAATGGCAAAAATGATACTTTCATTAACTACTAGTTCATCTGAGCTATGCTGTCAAAGGCGCCGCCTAAGCGGCGCTTAGGCAGGCGCTTTGACAGTTTTATGCTTAAAACGCTTAAGCGGGAGAGAGATAATTGCCCATGTATTAGACTTGGTCAAAAAGTTTGAGAGCTGTTTGAAGAGAGAGACAATTGCCCATTAAATGCAGATGAGCTGTTTCCAAATGAAATGTACAGCTGTACTTGCACTGTTGTACAACATATATTTATTATTTTTTGGATAAACTCAACAGAGATTTATTTATTTAAAGCTCAGATTGTATTTTGAGTTGTACTTGTACAGTTGTACTGCTGTACAACAAGCTGTTTGAGTTGTTTGAGTATATTTGTTTAAGCACTTAATTATTGGTATCACTTGTTTGATTGGTTTATTTAAGTTATGAAACTTTATATAATAGATAAAAAAAAAAATTTGTATATATGACTAGTCAACCAGCTCTTTGACTAGTTAAGCGCTTGGGCGGCGCTTTGGCAACGCTTGGGCGGGTTAAACTATGAAAACGCCTTGCACCGCCTACCGCCTTTGACAGCATAGCATCTGAGTGCGAACTAAATTGGAGCACCTTTGAGGGGGTGATTATTTTATTTTATAATTATTAATATTAATTGATTTATTTAAATTATTTATGTAGATTCACACAAAGAAAATGAATAGACTGGATGTGAATCGATTAAACAATCTTTTCTTTGTTTCATTTAATGCCAAGTTGAAGAAAAAGCACTAAAGGGAGAAGGATATGAAATTGGATGTATTACTCGCAAAAGATGCTACTATTGCACAATGGTGGATTGTTGAAGGTGGTGAATCTGGTGATGATGAAGAAGTGGAGCCCGGTTCGGGGCTTACTTGGAGGATGATTGGAGAAGTATCTGGGGCAGATGAAATGTTACAACCTCAAAAAAGCGCTAGAAATGCTAAATACATAGAACTTGATGAAGAAGATTTTGATTCTGATGAAGAACCAAAGGATAATGAGTTTGAAGTAGATGGGGAAAAATTAGATATTTAGTTATATTTAACTTTGTTAAAGGATGATGAACATGAACTTAGTTAAAAGATGTTTCATATGGTTGATTGAGTTTGATTTTATATTTTATTACATTTTGATTGAATTTATATGATTTGGATTATTTATGATGTTGGAAAATATTAGGTTTTAATTGTTTGCCGACTAATTGCCTAGGCCCCGCCAGGGTGCCTTAGGCGCTAGCGCGTTTTAGAACACTGCTGCATTTGATTGGAGCAGAACTTAAGTCACTGAGACAAATACACTAAAATCATTGATCAGTTCACATAATCTCGATGAAGGAAATATATTACCATCTGATGACCTATGGTGTGGGATATATACTGTAGAAGTGTAGTTGAAAATTGCATTACTTGACCTTGAGCAATAGCAGCCTTTGCAGGTTCCCTTGTACTGGTCCTTGAATTTGCTTGAGAGAGAATATTCCAGCATCTTTGGGAATGTAAAAATATAGAAACAGAAGGCTTCGGATAAGCTTATAGAGCTAGACAGATTAGAGGGGAAGGGAAAATGATTGATGAGTTGATATAGGAAAGAACTGAAGTTCTTCTTTAGTCTGTTTTTGTTGTTTTCTTGTTCCTTAGGCCAAAACAACAAAAAATTTCTTTTCAAGCCATTGCCACTTCCCAATTCTGATGAATAAAGTAAAATGAGACATTCGAGGACAGGTTCTCCTTGTTTTTGTGGACAGCTTGTTCAGTTTTGATAATTTCTGCTTTAATATAATCACACTTTGGTTCCTAGCAAAAGAAAAAAAACATTCCAGAGCGATGGAAAAAAGAAAAAGTCATGTTTATTAAAATGTTAATTGAATGTATTTGGTTGTTTAATCTTTTATTCCTGCTCACTATGTGCTAGTTTATATTATTTGTCTCTCATTGGAGATAAAGTTTCTCATCATATGCTTGTTTGTTCTACCTTGTTTGGCTGCAGGTCTTGAAATTTTTGATGGAAAGAAATAGTATAAGTGCCCTACATGGTCAGGTCACAATTGGCATCCTAATCTTGCAGGTATTAACTTTCACGCATTTAGATATGTAAACTGAAAATACCAAGTTACATATGAAGTGTTAAATGATTGATAAAAGGTGATTGTCTATTTTGCTTATGGTATTAATATATATATATATATATTAATATATATCTTGTGGTCCCACAGGATTGTGCGGTGGGTTTGCTCTTCGCTCTTCTTCCAGTTCTTGGTGGCACTTCTGGTGTACTTCAAGGAGTAATATCCATGACTAAATCGTAAGTACAGGATCTGAGCTACCATCTCCTTTATATGCATTGATACAAAATTTATGTGAGGTATTTTTGCCTACCTTGGGTATTAACTCCGAGAATAATTTTTATGTGATTTATATCTAATGCTAGTTAAATGCTTAGTTCCATCTTTGCTTTGTTTCTCACTTTCTCTATTATGTTTTACATGCTATTTAATTGGATAGCAAACTTATCTGTTGGATTAATACCATGTCTCAAGAAATGCTGGAAAATTAGTGTATTTAGGTTAGGAAGTGTTAAAAATAGGAAAATATCTTTAAGATTGCTAGAGATATGGTAATTGATTGTATGTAATTATGGGTAGATTTATCTTCCTTTTATAGAGAAGACTGAAGACTATATATGGCCAATTATTGTATAGTTTAAAACAAGAAAAATAAAAAGAGGGTTTCCTCAATTTCTTCATGGTATCAGTAGGTTGATCCTAGAGTTTCTTTTTACTTTTTCCGGCGACACTATTCCGGCATCACTTTTCACGGTACTGTTCACCGTCACTGTTCACGCGCACTGTTCATTGTCACTGTTCACGGGTACTGTTCACGTGCACTGTTCATCGTCACTGTTCACTCTCCGGCGCCACTGTTCCCTGCCATGGCCGACCCGAGCAGTAATCATCCTCCCCCCCGCCCATCCGCTTTGGGTAAGTCTGGTGCTCCCATTCCTGTAATCTCTGGTAATTGTGTTCTTACATCTGAAAAATTATTTGGCCCTCTAAATTATGTGTGTTGGGCTGCCTCTGTTGAACTCTGGTTTATGTGACAAGGATGTGAAGACCATTTGACTTCCAATGCTGAAGATATTCTTCCTGAAGAACGACCACTTTGGAAGAAAATAGATGCCCAGTTATGTAATTTACTTTGGCAGGCTATTGATCCAAAACTTCTGGTTATTTTTCGGCCTTATAAGACCTGCTCCAAATTATGGGGCAAAGCTCGCTCTTTATACACTAATGATATTCAACGTTTCTATTCTGTGGTATCTAACATGTTCAGTTTGCATCAGCGGGATATGGATATTTCTGAATACATTGGCAGAGTGGAATCCCTTAGAGAGGAGTTCAATTCTCTCCTCCCAATTACTTCGAATTTATCTGATCAGGAGCGCCAACGGGAACACTTCTTTATGGTCTTAACTCTTCTTGGGATACGGTCCGAACTTCAACCAGTCCGCGACCAAATATTAGCTAGTGCTACAATTCCCTCTCTGGAGAATGTCTTCTCTCGCCTTCTCCGTGTCTCTTCTTCAGCTATTGTTGACTCTCATCCAACGAGTCTTCCATTTTGGCCGCTCACGGCCATTCCAGCGGCGGTCGAGGTAATCCTCGTCATCGGGGCGAGCGTCCGAAGTGTACCTACTGTCACAAGGTTGGCCATACTCGGGAGCGTTGTTATCAGCTCCATGGAAAACCACCACATCCTCCTAAGGCTAAGGTTGCTCAAGTTGATCTTTCCCCGTCCTCGGACTACTTCGACCAGCCCTCTCAAAATGTTACTCTGTCTGAAGCCGAATATGCAGCTTTCCTCCAGTATCAGGCCTCTCAGTCCTCGTCATCTGCTTCCGTTGCTCATACTGGTAATTCTGTTGCCTGCATCACTCAGTCCTCCCCATTGGGCCCATGGGTCTTGGACTCTGGCGCCTCTGATCATATTTCTGGTAATCCAAAACTTTTGTATTCTTTAACTAGTTCTCATTCTCTTCCTATGGTTACTCTTGCTAATGGTTCTAAAACTATCGCTAAAGGAATTGGACAAGCCTCTCCTGTTCCTTCCTTACCTCTGAAATCTGTGCTTTATGTACCGGGTTGTCCTTTCAATCTTATTTCTGTTAGTAAACTCACTCATGATCTGAATTGTTCTGTCACCTTTCTTAATCATTCTGTTATTGTACAGGACCAGGGTACGGGACGGACGATTGGTACAGGACGTGAGTCACAAGGCCTTTATCATCTCACGCAGTCATTGCCTGCGGTCGCTTGCACACCTCCACTGATTCTGCTGATGTTCTCCACAACCGTTTGGGTCACCCCAGTCTCTCTAAGCTTCAGAAGCTAGTTCCGCAACTTTCTTCTTATCTTCACTTCCATGTGAGTCGTGTCAACTTGGGAAACACTCGTGTACGATTTCCCAATCGAGTCAATAATCGGGCTGCGTCCCCTTTTGAGTTAGTTCATTCCGATGTTTGGGGTCCGTGTCGTGTCAATTCTGTTATGGGATTTCGGTATTTTGTGACATTTATTGATGATTACTCTCGAAATACTTGGCTATTTTTAATGAAAGATCGCTCTGAGTTTGTTTCCTATTTTTCGAAAATTTTGTGCTGAAATCAAAACTCAATTTGATGTTCCCATTCGTGTATTTCGTAGTGATAATGCCCGAGAGTATTTTTCTGCTCCTTTTACCACCTTTATCTCATCTCAAGGTATTCTACATGAGTCATCTTGTGTCTATACACCCCAACAAAATGGTCTAGCTGAACGTAAAAACCGACATCTCATTGAGACGGCTCGTACCTTATTAATCCATAACCATATACCATTTCGTTTCTGGGGGGATGCAGTTCTTACTGCTTGCTATCTCATTAATCGTATGCCTTCTTCTGTTTTACAAGACCAAATTCCCCACTCTATCTTATTTCCCAACCAACCTCTCTATTCGGTCCCTCTTCGCATATTTGGTTGTGTGTGTTTTGTCCATAATCTAACCCCGGGACAGATAAACTTTCTGCTAAATCTACTAAATGCATATTCTTAGGATATTCCCGACTTCAAAAAGGGTACCGATGTTATTCTCCAGCTAATAACCGCTACTTTATCTCTGCCGACGTCACATTCTTCGAGTCATCACCTTACTTCTCTCCTCATACCCCGACTCTTCCCCCCGCCCCTTCTCCGGTACTACCTGTTCCATTCTTCATCCTACACTTGAGACTATGTCACCATCACGTCCTCTTCAGGTATATCACCGTCGTCCTCGATCTCTATCTTCCGCTGGCATTGACACTGCAGCCACTGACTCACAACCTGCTCCAGCTCCTGCCCGTACATTGGACCTTCCTGGCCCCATTGCCACCAGTAAAGGTATTCGTTCCACTCGTAATCCACATCCTATTTATACATTTCTCAGTTATCATCGTTTATCTGCTCCATATTTTGCTTTTGTCTCCACCTTGTCTTCTGTTCCTCTTCCTAGAAATGTCCATGAGGCTTTGTCTGATCCAGGATGGAAACAAGCAATGATAGATGAAATGGCTGCTTTACACTCAAGTGGCACTTGGGATTTGGTTCCGTTACCCCCTGGGAAATCTACAGTTGGTTGTCGATGGGTTTATGCGGTGAAAGTTGGTCCTGATGGGCAGATTGATCGACTCAAGGCTCGCCTTGTTGCTAAAGGTTATACCCAGATATTTGGTTTGGACTATGGTGACACTTTTTCTCCTGTAGCCAAAATTGCTTCCGTCCGTTTGTTTCTCTCCATGGCTGCTATGCGTCACTGGCCACTCTATCAGTTGGACATCAAGAATGCATTCCTTCATGGAGACCTCCAAGAGGAAGTCTATATGGAGCAACCACCTGGTTTTGTTGCTCAGGGGGAGTATGGTCTGGTTTGTCGGCTTCGTCGCTCTCTGTATGGTCTCAAACAGTCTCCTCGTGCTTGGTTTGGGAGATTCAGTACTGTCATTCAGAAATTTGGTATGACTCGTAGCGAGGCAGACCACTCGGTTTTCTATCGCCATTCCAATGGCCAATGCATTTACTTGGTTGTATATGTGGATGATATAGTCATTACTGGAAGTGACCAAGAGGGAATTCGACAGCTGAAAACACATTTATTTAATCATTTTCAGACTAAAGATTTGGGACTACTAAAGTACTTCCTTGGCATAGAAGTAGCTCAATCTCATACTGGTATAGTCATCTCTCAGAGAAAATCTATAGACATTCTTCAAGAAACAGGCATGTTAGATTGTAAACCTGTTGACACGCCCATGGATCCAAATGTTAAACTTCTGCCAAAAGAGGGGGAGCCATTGGAAAACCCTGAGGAGTACATGAAACTAGTTGGAGAGCCGCTAAAAGATCCTGGACGATATAGGCGGTTAGTTGGAAAGTTGAACTATCTTACAATTACTCGCCCAGATATCTCATTCGCAGTCAGTGTGCTTAGCCAATTCCTGCAAACTCCATGTGAAAGTCATTGGGATGCTGTCATACGTATTCTTAAGTATATCAAGAAAGCGCCAGGACAAGGATTATTGTATGAAGATAAAGGCAATACTGAGATAGTTGGATATTCTGATGCAGATTATGCAGGCTCTCCGTCCGACAGGCGTTCTACTACAGGATATTGTGTTTTAATTGGAGGCAACCTAGTATCCTGGAAAAGTAAGAAACAAACAGTTGTTGCCAGGTCTAGTGCAGAAGCAGAATATCGAGCTATGGCCTTGGCAACATGTGAGTTAGTATGGTTAAAACAGTTGTTACAGGAATTAAAGTTTGGAGGTGGGACACAAATGAAGCTAATTTGTGACAACCAGGCAGCACTACATATAGCATCTAACCCTGTATTTCATGAAAGGACCAAGCACATAGAAGTCGATTGTCACTTTATCAGGGAGAAAATTTTATCTGGATGCATGGTCACTAGCTTCGTCAACTCTGAAGGACAATTAGCGGACATCCTTACTAAGTCTCTTCGTGGTCCTCGTATTGATTTTATTTGTAACAAGCTTGGTGCATATGATCTATATGCTCCAGCTTGAGGGGGAGTGTTAAAAATAGGAAAATATCTTTAAGATTGCTAGAGATATGGTAATTGATTGTATGTAATTATGGGTAGATTTATCTTCCTTTTATAGAGAAGACTGAAGACTATATATGGCCAATTATTGTATAGTTTAAAACAAGAAAAAAAAAGAGGGTTTCCTCAATTTCTTCAGAAGCAATAACTTTAAGATAACTTGTATTTTCCTGTTGATTGGATGAAAATGAGTACTTTTGGCTTTTTCCTATCTGGGCACCTTTGTCTTTTTGACTTATCAGTAGCATATTAATAAGTTGCTTTTCACACAATAATATTGGTTTCCAGGTTGGTGATGCTGATTACATTCCTGGCAATTTTGACGGTATTATCTCGTACTTGTGTACCATGGTTTCTTAAGCTAATGATAAGCTTATCATCACAGGTAAGCATGTATGTTATTCCAAGTTTAGAGTTGATACTCAGTGACTGAAATGTTAGTTGGGCAGAGTCGGCAGACCAGTGAACACTATTGACCGAAGTGTTTTTTCTGCAGACAAATGAACTCTATCAACTAGCATCTGTGGCTTTCTGCTTGCTTGTTGCTTGGGTTTGTCTCATTTCCTAATTTTCCTTGCATTGTGATTTATGAGCACTTAGAAACTTTTCTCACATGTATTAGTGTCTGACAGATCTGTATTTTTTAATTGATTTAAATTAGGGGTGGGCATTTTCGGATTCGGATCGGATCGGACCGAATCCGATCCGATCTGATTAGTATTAGTTTGTTTGATCCGATAAGGTTTGATAGCCTTATCAAACTCGATCCGATCCGATCCGATAACTATCGAATCAGATCGGATTTGTTTGATCCGATTCGAATACTTAACGAATCGGATAAATCCGATTTGATAACGGATTCGAATCCGATAGAGAATCCGATTTGATAATGAATCCGATAGTGGATTCGATTTGATAACGGATCCGATTCGATAACGGATCCGATTTGATAAAATTGATTTGAATTTTAAGTTATCCGATCCGATTCGATAAAATTGTTATGAATTTACAAATTTTCAAATAAATTTTTCGAATCGGATCCGTTATCAAATCGGATTTGTTATCAAATCGAATCTACTATCTGATTTATTATCAAATCGGATTCTCTATCGGATTTCGAATCCGTTATCAAATCGGATTTCTTATTGGATTCGGATTTGTTATCAAATCGGATAAAATCCGATTCGATCCGATAGTTATCAAATTTATCCTATCCGATCCGAAATTCGACAAATGAACCAAACATGATTCGATTGGGTTCGATAGCCAAATCCGATCCGATATTATCGGATCTGACCCGATCCAATCCGATGCCCACCCCTAATTTAAATGCAATAAAAATGTTTACTGAAGATTTTGTAATGTTAAAGTCTCTGGTAGAGGGTCATTTTTTAAAAAAAAAAAAAAATTTAAAGTCTGAATAGATCTGAATGATATGTTTTTTGTATTCATAACATCTTAATATCAATGTCAATGAGTGGAGAATAAATAAAATTATAAGGGCAGTTTTAAAATTACTAGTAAATAAACTTATTTGAAATCTGTACGAGTGCAAGTTAAAAAAATTATATTAATTTTGTTTAGATGTAAATATCAAGTCTTAATGTTAAGTTAAAAAGACACACACAGAGACACAAAAACATTTAAAGCATCTGAGTGACTAGAAATAATAAGTCAGTCAGTTTTCAAACTTGAAAACGAACAACCCTTTAGTTAGGGTGCATGTGCATATCTGCATGGATGAAGATAGTATAGAAAAACCGACCTATTTCCTGTTCCATTCAATTTTAATTTTTGCACTCATTTCATAGGTTCATGGATGTAACATAGATTTGGTGACATTTCAGTGCAGTGATAAGCTGGGTTTAAGCCTCGAACTGGGTTCCTTTGCTGCTGGAGTGATGATATCAACTACTGATCTTGGTCAACATACACTTGAACAAGTAAGATTTTAATTTGTGATCAATCTAATTTTCATCCTATGTTATAGCTCATATCTTTTAAGTTCTGCTTAGAACTTTTGTGATGGTACAAATGCTAGTTATTAGGTGAATCATTGGAACTATTGAGAACAAAATTGTGTCTCTGAGTCGCCTCTATTGATATTAATGTTTCGGAGGAAAAAAGGATTCTCGAATTGCCGAGAATATTCTCCTTTCTCAGAATAGAAAACAACCAAAAATAACCAAATTTTCTACCCTTCTTTTGCTGAATTGAAGATGGTGCATGAAAATGAACCCTGGTTGTAAATTGAACCTTAAGAAAATTCCATGGAAGAAATAAAAAAACAAGTATCTGGGTAGTTTGCTGCATTATTCCCAACTTATCAGTTACTCTGGCCTTTTTTTTAGGCTTCTCTATTTTCAACGCTAAGCTTCATGGTTCTGCTGCAATGTCTTCTTTGGACTCGATCGTAATCTAAAATGATGAGTTTTAATATAATATCTCTGCCTCTTTATCATGTAAAGATTAGCTTTAGAGTGTACTCATACTCATTAGCATTGCATAATTAACCTTGTTTTCACATGCAAGTCGAAGTGCCCGTTAAAGCATGTCTTTGAGGTAGATTTGCCAGAGTTTATGCTGCTTTATCAATATTTAGTTAGTAATGTTATATCTTCTGAATCTTTTTCTCTGACTTTCTTCTCAATGATTTTGGAACTGCTACATGTCTCTTTGGGCTCAAAGTGTACAATGATTTTATTTATTCACTGCGGATTTCTTGCCTGTATTATCTATCAAGTGTTTGTATTGGCAATTATGACACTCATGTTTTTGTTCTTATTGGGGTTTAATTATCTTTAGGTTGAGCCAATTCGCAACTTCTTTGCTGCTCTCTTTCTTGCCAGCATTGGGATGTTGATTCATGTTCATTTCCTCTGGAATCATGTTGATATTTTACTAGCAGCTGTATTATTGGTAATTGTTGTAAAAACATTTGTGGTTGCCACTGTTGTCAAGGGATTTCGATACAGCAACAAAACTTCATTTCTTGTAAGAGTTGACTAAACTAATTGTACATTTGTGGCTTCATTTGACGTTTTACGTAAGTTATAAGACAACATGCTTTGAGTTTTTTCAAATGTGTAGGTTGGGATGTCTCTGGCACAAATTGGAGAATTTGCGTTTGTTCTCCTTAGTCGTGCTTCAAATCTACATCTAGTTGAGGTTTGTTCTTCCATTCATTTTTCATATCTATCCTTAATTAAAACTGACTTTCCTATCAAATTTTGTGTGATATTTAATTGCAAAATCTTTGTTGTTGGGCAAGATATGGTATCATTTATTGTTTGCACGTGCATGTGTTTGTTAGAGTCTTAGAGCTATCAATTCCAGCTACTGGTTGCTGAGAATGATGTTGGAATCGAATAAAATTTGAAGTTACATGGCAAACTTTTTTTTTTTGCCTTCCAGTAATATAATTTGAATTCTCTCCTTGGCATAATGTATCTAACCAACCAAATGGAACTAGGTGAACTTAATGAGAGTATGATTTAATTGTTGCATATGTTTTTTTATACAAAGTCCGTCTTTAATACAAAGTCCGTCTTTAATACAAAGTCCGTCTTTAACTTTTTCCCTGAATCACAATCAGAAATTCACCGGTGCTTGTTAAAATTTTTGCAATGTTTTGTCCAGAATTGTTTCTGAAGTTATTTCAATCTGCAGGGAAAACTGTATCTATTGCTTCTTGGCACAACAGCTCTCAGTCTGGTAAGTGGGATATCTTATTACATGTTTCCTGAGTAATAATATGATGGAACCCTCAAAATCCCTCAACAATTTCAGAACAAAAACATACAAAACAGAAGCTATATTATGTTTTAATTCATTAAACGAAACAGAAAACAACAAAGATAGTTGAAGGTGAAGGTTAATTCACCAGCCCTGCTCAACATTAAGGTGTTGGCACCCTCCCTAGGGTTTTCCCCTCCAAATCCCAAATTCAACAACAATAGTAGCATAATCCCAAATGAAACAAACATCATAATTTATATGTAAACCCTAAATAACTAAAGTGACCTATCTACCATTCCCTATTTCCTATTTTGCCTCTTGGGTCCTAACATAATACAAATGTGAAATGCGCCGTTTTCAAGTGTTCTTTATGTGGTTAGCCTCAGGTATTTACATTATCTGTCAATTGTCACCAGTTATTGAAAATTAACCCACTTACAGGTGACTACACCATTGCTTTTCAAGTTGATCCCTGCAGTAGTAAATCTTGGGGTACTGTTGCGGTGGTTCTCTCCTGATGCTGGTCCTAGTGAGGTAATCATCTATCTTAGAATATAGATAGAGTTCTAATGTGTAAGTTAGTACCAAGCAAAGGGTGCATAATTTAGAAATTTTACGTAATTCCTGCCGGAGGCAAGTGTTGTGGTAATATTGAATATGATTTCTCCTACCAGATTGGATATAAGGGAGATAGCCTTCGTGCCGACAGTGCTAAGCGCATAACTTTGATGGTCCAAGCCTCACATGATTCATGATATTAAATAAAAACATGAACCAGAAAATAATGCCAAAAATTTCAGCCTTATCCTGATAGGGTTCTTAATACTCTGGGGGACAGGTGTTTAAAAGTGCCAAGGAGGTCGACTGAATGTACAAATTTTGTCTGTTAAAAAGCTCTTCATTTGTTCCCCCTTCCACTCGGCTTTCTATTTCTGACCAAGCTCGAGTGAACGAGAGTATGATGCCCAGCCGATACCCCAAGAAGTTAACAATCCACGTCTGTCTGAATATACTTAACAAGACTTTCCTAATACTCAGATTCAGGTCATCTTGTTACTGTCCCAGACCCAGATGAGATGACCTAATTTTGTAATACTTCTTGTTACCGTCCCATACCCAGATGAGATGACCTAATTTTGTAATACTTCTTGTTACCGTCCCATACCCAGATGAGATTACCTAATTTTGTAATACTTCTTGTTACCGTCCCATACCCAGATGAGATTACCTAATTTTGTAATACTTCTTGTTACCGTCCCATACCCAGATGAGATGACCTAATTTTGTAATACTTTTTGTTACCGTCCCATACCCAGATGAGATGACCTAATTTTGTAATATAGTGTCCATTTTGTAATGTAATTCATTTTTATATTTTTGATTTTTTTTTTTTTTTGTCCACTGATTTCTTCTTTTCTCAACCAACAGTAATCATCACAGATCCAAGAAACTACTGCTCTGATACCAATTGATGGAACCCTCAAAATCCCTCAACAATTTCAGAACAAAAACATACAAAACAGAAGCTATATTATGTTTTAATTCATTAAACGAAACAGAAAACAACAAAGATAGTTGAAGGTGAAGGTTAATTCACCAGCCCTGCTCAACATTAAGGTGTTGGCACCCTTCCTAGGGTTTTCCCCTCCAAATCCCAAATTCAACAACAATAGTAGCATAATCCCAAATGAAACAAACATCATAATTTATATGTAAACCCTAAATAACTAAAGTGACCTATCTACCCTTCCCTATTTCCTATTTTGCCTCTTGGGTCCTAACATTACTCCCCCCTTTAAAAACACGTTGCCCTCAACGTGGGAGCGCGGATATGACTATCGCCTCAAAGGATATCCCAGGCTTGAACGACATTGTCCTGATGAAGTCCCAAGCTTCCTCCAAATACTCAACGAATTCAGCCAATTGATAAAAGTGCATAATAATCCTTTGCAAAACCGATCTGAAGACAACAAATCCACCAACAAAACCGAAAAATTGCACAACTGACACCTCCAATTTCTTCTCCTGATGAATAACAAACGGTTCTGGTTCATTGTCTTTCTCCAACAATTCCCAAAGTTGCAATGGTCTTTCCCCTTTAGCATGCTCTTGTTTCTTTAACAATTCTGTCGCCTTAGGAGTGCGATCCTCCTCCTCAACGGCTACAGACTCCACTACTTCAAGTTCTTTACCCTTCACCTCATTACATTCATCTTTATTACTTGCTTCACTCTCATCCATGGGGACAGAATCCCCGTCATCCACATAATCAACCGACTTAGTTTGACATACATGCCTCGGATGGAATCACTCATCACATCTAAAACAAATCCCCTTATCACGTTGAAACTGAAAGTCAACCGCAGGAAGTTGCTTGAATTTTCCCGATGACCGTTTGGAAGGTTCTCAGATTTTTTCCCAATGTTCTCCACAAGCGGTGGTAGGCCAATACTTGCCTCTTGATGTGAGGTGGTGGCATCTGATCCTTTTATCATCTTCTGCATCTTCTCCAACATTGAGTCAAACTTTTTCCAAGGATCTTCCTCAACTCTATCCAAACTTCTCACATCTGACTGGTACACGAATCCCTTAACGGCTCGAGATCTTTCAGGCTTGCGTGAATTGATCCTTCTTTGTTTTCTTAATTCCGCCAATCTGTCCAATTCTGCTAGTTTCTCTTCCGCCTTTAGGGCTATTTTTTTGACCCCTTCAAGATCAATAACCCTCAAGTACTGTAAACCATCTCGAACCTCAGATTGCAACTCATACCACAAACCATTAATGAAAATGCCCGGTAAATGATACTCGGATATGTAAGACATTGATCCCACCACACAATCGAACCTGTCAATATAGTTACAGATAGAACCATCTTGCTGTATGTTATCCAATTCGTACGAACTCCCAACATTCCTCATTTTTTTTCAACAAACAGTAGGCTCAGGGGCTAAAATGAAAGAACTTGAAATTTTCTGGGCCAAATCGCAAAAATCAGAAACTTTAGGGGTGAAAATGTAAATAACCTGCCGGTGGCCGGAAATGCAAAGGGGTGGTCGGATCTGAAAGATTAGAACGTGCTGAGTGCGTTGGTGGTGGCGGCGACGTCAGAAGCTCGCCGTAGGCGGCGGATCGACGCGAAGAATGCAGCGGCAGTTGGTGGCTGTTTCTGGTGTTTTCCGGCGATTCAGACGTCGATCGGCTGTGACAGGAGGTTGGGTGAGGTCGCCGGCGTGAGAGGGGTGTGATGGTGGCTTGATCGACGGCGTACGGTGGCTGAGGGGCGACGACCGCGAAACGCGCAGCTGATTGGCGCTGAGATGCGGTGGTTCTGTGACGTCTTGGCATCGGCGATGGTGAGGATCAGATCGCCGGCGTCTTCTGAGTCTGTTGGTGGGCACGGTCGACGACGAGGGTGGCTGTGGAAGGCGGTGGTTGGTGGCGGCGGTTTTAGGGTTAGGGTTTTTTTTGATTTTTTTTTTTTTTTTTTTTTTTTGCTGTTTTCTCTTTTGATTTCCTTTTTTTTTTTTTTTTTTTTTTGTCCACTGATTTCTTCTTTTCTCAACCAACAGTAATCATCACAGATCCAAGAAACTACTGCTCTGATACCAATTGATGGAACCCTCAAAATCCCTCAACAATTTCAGAACAAAAACATACAAAACAGAAGCTATATTATGTTTTAATTCATTAAACGAAACAGAAAACAACAAAGATAGTTGAAGGTGAAGGTTAATTCACCAGCCCTGCTCAACATTAAGGTGTTGGCACCCTCCCTAGGGTTTTCCCCTCCAAATCCCAAATTCAACAACAATAGTAGCATAATCCCAAATGAAACAAACATCATAATTTATATGTAAACCCTAAATAACTAAAGTGACCTATCTACCCTTCCCTATTTCCTATTTTGCCTCTTGGGTCCTAACATAATACAAATGTGAAATGCGCCGTTTTCAAGTGTTCTTTATGTGGTTAGCCTCAGGTATTTACATTATCTGTCAATTGTCACCAGTTATTGAAAATTAACCCACTTACAGGTGACTACACCATTGCTTTTCAAGTTGATCCCTGCAGTAGTAAATCTTGGGGTACTGTTGCGGTGGTTCTCTCCTGATGCTGGTCCTAGTGAGGTAATCATCTATCTTAGAATATAGATAGAGTTCTAATGTGTAAGTTAGTACCAAGCAAAGGGTGCATAATTTAGAAATTTTACGTAATTCCTGCCGGAGGCAAGTGTTGTGGTAATATTGAATATGATTTCTCCTACCAGATTGGATATAAGGGAGATAGCCTTCGAGCAGACAGTGCTAAGCGCATAACTTTGATGGTCCAAGCCTCACATGATTCATGATATTAAATAAAAACATGAACCAGCAAAAAATTTCAGCCTTATCCTGATAGGGTTCTTATACTCTGGGGGACAGGTGTTTAAAAGTGCCAAGGAGGTCGACTGAATGTACAAATTTTGTCTGTTAAAAAGCTCTTCATTTGTTCCCCCTTCCACTCGGCTTTCTATTTCTGACCAAGCTCGAGTGAACGAGAGTATGATGCCCAGCCGATACCCCAAGAAGTTAACGATCCACGTCTGTCTGAATATACTTAACAAGACTTTCCTAATACTCAGATTCAGGTCATCTTGTTACTGTCCCAGACCCAGATGAGATGACCTAATTTTGTAATACTTCTTGTTACCGTCCCATACCCAGATGAGATGACCTAATTTTGTAATATAGTGTCCATTTTGTAATGTAATTCATTTTTATATTTTTGATTTTTTTTTTTAATTGATTTTTCTTCCTTCTCTATTTTTGTTTTCCTTGTTAACTTGATATCATAGCAGTATAAAGCTCCAGAATGTATCAATCATGTTTTGTTCACTCAATGATATGGCACTTGGTGTTGGTGAACTGAATTTTGTTTCATTTCTTCAATTACATTTAATTATTCAAGAACAAACAAGTGTTCCTTCAATATTCAAGCTCATCTGAAAAGCTCATTAATCAGGGTATCAAAATTAAAAAATATATATATATTCTTCCTAAAACCAATTCATTGCATGCAGGCTTCCCTCATGTCACAAACAATGATCCATATATGGGATTTTGTTATTGATTTAAAAGCACTAATTCTGAATTATTCCTTCAATCTTTTTATCTGCTGGATGACATGTTGAGAAAATCCAATCAGATTTTATGTATTTTTTTTAAATTTAAAATTCGAGTCAGGAAAAATATAATAAGAGTATCAATTGAAACTGAAATTCACCAATATCTTAAAAATATTAATGAATTTTTTCAAGTGCTAGTTATTTGCCAACCCTTCATACATTTCTCATGTGGGAAAGACAATAGTTCTGAAGATTTGTACAATACTTTAGCATTTAGTACTGAGTTTTTTTTTATAAAAAAGAAAAAGATCGAACATGGGATCCAAATACTGGAAGTAAATACAAATTTAAACACTAGAAAGAGATAAAGTGAGATTTCTGTTTGTGATGGAGAATAGATTTACGTTTGTTTTATCCTCCAAAAAGGCCCACCAGACCAGAGACACCTCACTGATGCTTACAGGCAGTAAATAAGACATATTTTTGTGGTTTGTTTGTTGAAAGGTCACTGTCTGTTAAAAGTTGATAATGAAGCTCACAAATCATATGACTTCCCACAAGCCAGCCAACGTCATTTGTATGCAATTATTAATATGTTTTTAATAATACCATAAACTCAAAAGATTTTATCATTGCTGCATTTTGTTCTTTGTTTCCTGATGATCCTTAAAACAACATTCATATATAGTGCTTGGAAATTGCAATTAATCTCAAACGATAAGAATATAAACTAGTTTATATGTTCATCAAACTCCACATCAAACGATATATTAATCTCTCAAAGAATTTGACATTAAAGTATCTCACTTCTACAGAAACTGTTTAAAAAATAATGTCTCTCTACTTCTATTTTTAATTATCATTCCTCTTTTATAGAACAGGAGGTTGGTAATGCTGAGAATTCAAAATAAAAATAAATGGACAGTAACAAAAATTTAAAGGAATTCAAATATAAAATTTAAATGTACGAAAAATAGGATAGTAAGTGAACTAAATCTAGGAAAGAGGAAACATGAAATATCTTGTACAATATTTTATATAATATGAGATGACCATCACCATCTGCATCAGAATATTTACACATATTTTATGATGCAAACAACCCTACCATAATCATAAATAAATTAAAAAAAAATCTAAAGTCTAAGTTTGTGGTTGCAGATAATGATATCAATTAATTAAAACTTTATCAACATTAGGGTTAAAGAAATAAACATGATCAAGTCAGCTTCCAGAACTTCTTAACTGTTGGGAGATTTAAAAAATAAAAAAGCCTATGAATTGTTGTCAGAAGTGGAGAGTGCTCTGCTCCATGCTTTTCCATTGCAGCAAGCTTGGTTTGATATAGACTTTGAACATCCGATTCTTTATTTTGAAATTTTAATCAGTTTCCCATCATTAATTTGATCAAAACTTCGGCTTTCACATATAAATGTCCTGCTGATTCAATAGTTTGGACCTGATAATCATAACGATTATCCTCTGTTTACTGACGAACAACGCATAAATGATTTGGTTTGAATCGAACTAAACTAGATCAAATTAAATCGAACTTTTGACAAAATCCGAATGATTCAAAATCCATAAACCAAATTGTTCCAAAACCGAATCGTAACAAAATTTAATAAAAATCAAATCAAACCCAAAATATCCATCATTTAGCAAAGGTTAAATTTTTTTTTTTTATGATTTCTTTATATATATGAATATTTACAAATTTTATATTAAAATTATGGTGTATATCATATCTTCAGTAACTGTTTGATATGACTTTTAATAGAGGCATAAGAGCTTTTTTAATTGCAAAAACACTTTTCAAAAATTTTGAGAGTGTTTGGTTATGTTTTCAGTAGAGCTTTTAGGGATTATAAAAACTATTTTACCTCTATGAGCAAGCTAGAATTTGGGCTTTTGGGAATAGAGACAAATGAACTTTTTTGAAACAGATATAATAACAAATATATCCAATAATATTTCATTAATTCCACAATACTCTTCTTATATATAAAACCCTATAGAACAAAAAGATTAAAGTGTGATAAAAAATTAAAAAAGTTACCGTCAGCAAAGCTATTTCTCTGGGTATGTCTATTTCTCTACAAAAAAATTATCATTTAAAAAAGAAAGTAAAAATTACCATCAGTTTATTATTTGTATTTATTATTTGCGGGTGATTATTTGTTGGTCTTTTGTTGGCTTATTATTATCATTTGATTATTTGTTGGTTTGCTGGTGTCTCTCGCTTTCTTTAATCAGGATCACTTGTGTGATGCTGTAGAGACTAGGCCATCTATTTCTGGAAGAAATGATGAAAGTGGTTGTAGTATTGCATAAGTAATGAACATGTTACGCAATTTGCCTAGAATTGAGATAAAAAGTGAAATTTTTAATCATGCACATTCATCATTGAGATGCACAGTTGAGAGAACTTTTGGTATTTGGAAAAATAGATGGAAATTTTTTACGCCATATGCATAGCTTTCCTCTGAGTAAGCAAGTTAAAATTGTGATTGCTTCAATGATTCTTCACAATTTTATAAGAAAAGATGTCTATCAGGATCAAGAATTTCAACCTTATGATGACAATAAGGAATTGATTCCAACAAGTGCGAGTGATAATCAAATAGAAGAAACTGATGAAGAGTATGAAAGTTCATTCAATACACATGAAATGGATCAAGAACGTGATCAAATTGTAACACTTCTCATGCACCGTTGACATTTAAATTTAATTCGATCAAAATTATTTGTTTGGTATAATTATTATTGATGTGTTTTAATTTTTGAACACCAATATTTATGATTACAAAGTATTTCAATTTCTTAAGCAATATCATGTTTTTCTAGTTGAATGATTATAAAATAACTTATTACATATATCTATTTTTATAATTTCATTACATAAAAGCATTTTCAATATTGTACAACCAAATAATCTAATAATTCAAAAGAACTTTTTTAATTGACAATCAAACACTCAACATCTTTTTATCAAAAACTCTATTTTTAAAAGCTCTATTAAGAAAAGCTCTACTTTTAAAAACTTTATTCAAGAAGTCGTACCAAACAGAGCCTCAATACTGAATTGACTGTTGATCCAGTAATCAACACAAACCTATCTAATTTGAATTATAAATGAGATTGTTGACGGCTGATTTTCATTTCAGGGGTAATTCGGAAAAAAACACTCCTCAAACAAATCTAATTCAACTGTGAATTTATTTGGTTTTGGAACCAAATGCAAACTTAGTAAAAGATGGAAAAAAACACAGACAAAACAGAGGATCTAACGTGTTCGGCATGATGGTCTCAACCTACGTCCACAAGCACAAATAAAATGATGTTTTTATTTCTACCTCGGGTAGGACCGACCTCTCTCTAACTCTAGCTCGGCTGACCGACTTCTTACTAGCTCTCACATATACTTAAGTTTTTTGCTCTCTTTTACAAGTGAAGAAATAAATTAGATAACCCAAAAGAGAGAGAGAATCATTTACAATGAATTCTCAACCTCTTTATATACTAGTACGTTACTACTATTTCTCATTACTTGGATGTTACTGCTCATTACTCGTACGTTACTGCTCATTATTGGGACTTTAATGTTTATTACTCGTACGTTACTGCTCATTATTCGGACGTTACACCCATCCAACAGTCTGGCGGCTCTAGGTTTCATGTAGGGCTTACCTCATCCATACATTTGCATAAGGTTCAGAGGCCCCAACCTAGGTATGTCGGCATACAGAAGTGATCAGTGTTGGATCCTCTTCCTCTCTTCTTTCTAGGTCAGGTTGAAAGGTAATATGACTTCGTCGGGTCGATCTTCACGTGTGTTGCAATGATGTTTGAATTTCAGGTCAGGTCAGTCTTCATCTGCACACATGTTACTGAATCTGACCCCTAACATCGGGTCTGTCTTAGCAGATGTTCTTGTGTTGTCGAATCCTGGTCTTAGCAGATGTTCTTGTACTGTTGAATCTTTTGGTTCTGCCCTCGGGTTGCCTTTCTGCATCTCTAGCTCGGACCCCTTTGTCCGACCTCTCATCCCCACAATAACTTTGATATTTTGTCTGCTAGCTATTATCCTCATTCTACCCTTTTTATGGATTCTGACTTCTTGAGAACTGAAAATCACCATCAACAGAGATGCAAAGTAAGAGAGTGATACTTCAGTGAATCATTTATTATTTTTTAAAAAAAAAACGTTGTTAACAATAACAAAAATGTGGCTGACCTAATTAATTAATTTAACTTAAGATTCAAAATAAAAAAACAATTATAGATTTGTGATTCAGGCTGCAGCACGTACGATGTAAGAAATATATAGTATGGTCCCCCGTCCTACAAAAGAAGACAGAATGTAAAATAATGTCTATTTCGATGTAGCAATTAATAGACATGTCCATTACTTGCTGTTTGTACTCATATTCCATGTGCTTTTTCTTTTCATGTTAAATGTTCAATTCCTAATTCGTCACTCAATAAAACAAGTTTGTGTGTAAAGAGATGGTGGAAGAAGAGACAAAGATTTAATCTATGAAAATATCTCCGGTTCAATATAAATTAGGCGAATGTATAAAAATATTATAATATTTTTGATTTTATCATTTTTTTCATCCGATGATATAAAAATATGTAGTTTTTCACTTAAAATTATAAAGATGTAGCATATTCTACCTAAAATTTATTTTTTAAAAAAATAATCAATTTTCCACTTTAAAATGATAGAAATTAATATACTTTTGAAATTTTAGATGGAAAAATCATAAAATCAAAAATATTATAACATATTCATTTTTCGTCTAATTTAAAATGAACCAGGAATAATTTCCCTTTAATATATTGATGATTTGACGAAATGTATGCTATAGGCCAAGGCTTCATTCCTTTCTTTTTTCTTTTTTCTTTTGAAAAAGTAAAACCTTCATTAACATTAGTTTATTAGTAAAACCTTCATTAACATTAGTTTCTTTTGTCTCCTTTCCACTTCTGTTGCTATATATTATTAATTCAATTTGCACTACATGCAAGTGTTAGCTTATTAGTTTACAATTACTTGCGCAAATCAATTATCTTTTAGATATATAAATCAGGCTTCACTTTAGAATAATTAAGAAGATATAAAAGTGGTTAGGTATGACTTATGAGGATTGACTATTGGAGGTGCAGGTTAGCATGATGCCATTATTCTCTTATAATAATATTTCTTAACTAATTATATATATATAATTAAAATGTAAGAGACATGAGATGAAGAGATTGTCACTTGTATGAATGTAGATACTAACTTTCACTTGATGGGTTATTATTGATTAGGTTTTGAGGGGATGAGAATATTGCCTGAAAATTGATAGAACAAGATTTGAATGTTGTGAGAATAAGATCTGAATGTTAATAGAATCAGTCTTGAAAATTAATAATTACATGAGTTATTATTTACTCACGCTAATATGAGGAATTGAACTCAACACTACGATATGAAGTAGGGGGTGTCTTGAGAAGTTGTGAACTCTCACTATGTAATGATATTTATGTAACAGACGCACAATTAATGAAATATTCGATTTTGTTATATGGTTGTCCCGTGTTATTTCACATTGCCTTAAATCATCATGTGAGTATATGTTTACTCTTTTGTATCGCTTATTACTTATTTTGTGAATGTTTTTAGCTTTCGTAACTTGCCGCTGATTATCGCATAGACATTTTAAACTCGAATTTCATGTATACGAACATCGGGAAGGTTGACTTGCCCGATAAGAGCGTCGGCAAGTGCCGTACGAGTACAAATATTGCAAATTAATAATTTTATTCATTATATATTTTTCTGATACATAATGACTGTAAAATATAATAGCATGAATGATGTGTACGCGGTCGATCTTTCTTGTTGAATTGTTGTCAGGTAACCCTAATAAGGAGGGATTCAGGTGAAGATTTATTTTCTTCAATAGAATTTTGGAGTGGCAAGTGTAAGCTCAAGATCTGGTGGTGCTACACTTTTATTTGGAGACAATATTAATGGATTTGATGAAGATTTAGTAGTCAATCCATGCAACCAAGTGGGCACGATTGGATTTTTACCAGATTCATAATCTCGTTTTCGTTTAAAGGATGGAGTAAAATCTACCAGAGACAGCACTAGTGTGGTGTCATTCTCATTATCATCACTTCTTGGAATTTCATCGTTAATTGTCTGCTTCTGCTTGGAACAACTACTACTTTTCTTGACTTGATGACCTGCCATGCTGCTCCCAACCTGCCATATTTATTCACTTACAAATTCAGAAATTAATTAATTGTATATATAATCTCGGAACAATCTCTCTGTGAAAAAAAAAAGGAGATTGTAACAAGAAAGCAAAAAAATATTCTTTATCGATAAGAGACCATATATTTTAGAAACTTGTATAGGACGAGTCGCTCATAAACCTTGTGCATATATATATATATATATATGTATATGTATGTATGTATGTATATATAGGTGATGTGTACATTATTACCATGTCAAAGAGGCTAGAGCGTCTGTTGTTCTTCTTGTTGAGAGCAGCCTGTCGAAGAAAAAACTTTTGAGCATGACTGGCAACTTGGGTTGGTGATCTTGTAGTCACAAAGTTTCTAGAGATGCCTCTCCAGTCACCCTTACCTACCTTCTCTAGTCCCATTATAAATTTCCGATGCTCCTCTTCAGTCCATGGAGCTCCTATTAATCAAATATTCATTCATACGTACAATTACAAACACTAATTAATAGAGGCAGCAGTTTACACAAATCCAACATCATTTCTAATTATCCAGGGGAAAAAAAAGGGAAATTATCATCCATCAATTTATCAATTTAAAATAAAATTTGAAAATATATCATGTTTTTGAAAATTTTCATAATGAAATATTGAAATTTTATTTATGGACGTTTTACACCCAAAAATATTTATGGAAAGTATATTTTATACCTAAAAAATTAGTAATTTTAATATAAAATGTCTATTTGGAGTGATGAAAATTTCAAAAAAACGTGATATATTTTTTTTAACTTTATCTTAACAATAGATAGAAGGGTTACCTTTCTTTCTCTCTTGACGATGATGCATTGGAGGAGCCATGAGAGTATCAGATACATAGCCGGCGACAGTTTTATCTTCATCAATGGAAACTAAAGAGGAGGAAGAAGATGAAGAGGGAAGCGAGGAGGACAAGCAATCCATGCTAAAGCTTTTCTTCAACATGTAATTAACAGAAGAAGAAATGCCAAGTTGGACTCCAAAAAGCCTAATAACTCCTCCTCCTCCTCCTCCTCCTCCTCCTGCTGCTCGGTGCTGGCAGGTCCTTGAATTATGGCCTATGTTCCCACAATGTGAGCACTTTCTGCCCATTTTAACCCTCAGAGATGGACACTAGACGAAATGGAAACAATTAATTTAGTTCTATAAATATATGTAAATGGCATGTTATATTGATGATGTGATGATGATAGGCAAATGTTTGGATTCACGAAAATGGATGCACAAAAACTGAATGTGATTGGATAGATTTAATTTATATATTCTTTCATACTTTTCTAAATCCACTTGGATTTTGTGCTTAATTGAGTTTTGCATTAATTGATAGTTATTATTTAAATAAGAATTTATAATTAATTGATCTTTAAACCTACGTTAATATTATGTATTTACATTACATATCTATTATAATTGTAGCAGCTTTTTAAATATTTTGATGGTAGATAAAAATTAAAAAACTTAATTTTTACAAAATTCAATTTTTAAAAAAAATCATGAGTAGTAGTCGTAATTTTTTTATCATTAACCAAACATTATAAATTATGTTTAACTATCAAACCACAATATCAATTAAGACCTAAATAGTTTTTAATATACATTATTACACAATTAATTAATATTTTATGGGCACAAAAATTCCTTAACCCCGCAGACGGATATACATTTAACTTTAAACAAATACGACTTGTGTTAAAATAAAAAATGCTTATAAAGATGTCTGCATTTAAAAATAAAAAAATAAAGTATATATGCACCGTCTTATTCATAATTTATTTAGAAAGAGAGAGGGTGGGGGCCATGGGGGAATCGATCCCCCAATAGTTTGAAGGTTGGTGGTTTGATGACTTGAGAAAATGAAGAAAAATAAAAATTGTAGAAAATTAGAAGTTTGAAAATTGAAAGTTGAAGAAAGTTGATCAACCAACTCCTCTTTCTTGGGAAATTCAGTAAAATCATGTTTATTCAAGCTTTGAATGTTAAACTTGACTGATGAAATCTCCAAAAACACACTCTCTCTATATATGAGAAAATCTATTACACAACGGAGTTACCATATCATTCGTATAACAATCTAATAATTCATTTGTTGATAGTGTTTTTTGGACCCAAGGGTCCCTGACAGTATAAGGAGGGCATAAAAGGAATTTTCCATTTCCAATGTTTAAGGGCCCGAGCCCAAGGAACATAGATGTCAGGTCCAGCTTAGAGGTCGGGGTCGGTTCACGTACGTTTGTTGACCGACCCGAGGAGTGAAGATGTTCAGAGAAGCGAAGGGAGTTAAGGCCTCAGGACCGACCCGACCTGATAGTCCGGTATAGGTAGGATGGATGATGTTTCGGTGCCCGACCTGGTAGGGCGGGTCAGAATGGTAATGAAATGATCGGGATCAGAAGACACAAGTCGGGTATGGGAACTCGCATTCTCCAAGAGATCAGACATGATCGAAGCAGGTAACAAGCTTATCTTCTAGCACACACTATCATATGAGAAGTGACAGATTACAGACTGAAGGTATCGTGTAGCAGTAGCCAATAGTAGTTTGGTTTAAAGAGATGTCAGATGGCAAGCCTATTTTCGGCAGAGCAGTTGGGGAAGAGAGTCATCTCATTAATAGTAAATCCACGTGGTTGACGTCATGAGATTGTTGTAACAGTATAACTTACCCTAGTATATAAAGGGGTTAAGAACTCATTATAAGGGGTTGATCAAATTCATTCACGTATAACTTGTAATAGAGAGTAAAAAGCTTAAGTGTAAGAGTGAGCTTGTAAGAGGTCAATCAGCTCAGCTTGAGAGTTAGGCAGGTCGGTCATACCTGACCACATTATAAAATCTTTATTTTCCTTTGTGCTCATGGACATAGGTTGGATCTATTCCACCGAACCACGTTAAACCATCTGTTTTGTCTGTGTGTTTTCTCTTCTTTTGCTAAGTTTGCCTTTGGTCCCCAAACCAAACAAATTCACAGCTAAGGGATGATTATTCGAGGAGTGAGTTTTCCCGATTTACCCCTGGAACTAAAATTGATCGTCAACACCATTATCACGCGAGCTAAAATATTAAAAAATAACTAAAAAGATAAATATTAAATCATATGTCTTTTTCTTATTTTTACATAGGTCATCATTTTTGTTAGTCCTCATTTCTGTTCATAAATTAAATGTTCAAATGTTTTTACAAACTCTTTCTCCTATTACATCAATATACATTAGAATCCATCCTTTACTTGAGAAATAAAATTAAGAGTGGGTTATTTTTTATGACACTTCTACAAATTCGATAAATGTCAATTGATCTATTTCATTATAGTTCTATAATTCAGAATATTAATTTCTATTTCATCTCTATGAATTACTTATTCAAAATTTCCATATTTTTTTTAGAAACGCTAGAAATCTTACCGTTAAAATATCTAACCCGCGGAATAGGTAAAACCTTCCGCTTTTACAATCTCTTACAAGAAAATGCACCATGAACTCGAAAAAATGGAGATATTTACAGGGGAGTTGGTGGGTGAGGATGGCGGAGAAGTCAAACAATCATATGCCATTTTCATCCTTAATTGAAAAATTTAGCATTCATGCAAATTTCATATGAACAAATTGCACAATGATTAAAATAAAACACACAAGTGATTGACATCATCTGTCTAACCTTTGTTAATTAAATAGATAAAGACTTTTGCCAAGATACCATTTTCATCCAATAGAACCTAGGACTCATAAAATATATTCCTCTCTTACCAAACCAGCTTTAATTTTGTCTTAACTCATACTAGCTACCATTATTATATGCAAAATGATTATATTTAAGTACTGCGTTTAATAAAGTAATCTTTTGTTTATTTAAATTAGAGGCCAAGTTGAGGAATTTATTAATTCCTTTAAAGCAGATTCATTTGCTCGGTGTTGCTTGATGGTGTAGGGTCCAGGATTTCATCTTGAGGTTCTGGGTTCGAATTCAGGGGGTGCACTTCTTGTAAGAACCTGGGACAGCCGGTGATTTTACCTGCGCCGCGGCCCAGAATGAATGGTTTGGTGGCGGGGTTTCCATCGTTTCAAAAAAAAAAAAAAAAAAAAAGATTCATTTGCTCTCATTCTATATAAGTGCTCTTTAGGAGTTATCAATCACATAAAGGAATCTTTCCTCTTGAAATATATATAAGAAGATAATGCTTATCAATCAAAAAAAAAAAAAACTTTACCGTCTTGTTTGACTATATTTCAATTTCAATGTCTTGAGACGAGATATCCGTTTATGGCCTTTAATTATTTTTATTATAGCTACCAAATAACTAATGATTAAGAGTTCCAAATTTTTTATATTATAATATTATGTTATGGCTAAAGGCTTCAAATGTAAAAATTATGGGTGTCAAATTTATCCGGTTTCTGCCCATATCCGCATGGACCCGGAAGACCCGGGTCCGTGATTAAAATATCCGGACCCGGGTCTAATAAATTAGGATTCAGGTGAATCCGGATCCGAACCCTGGATCACACGGGTCCGGAAAATAAATAAATTAAAATATAATAATACAAAATACAAAATAATATGTATATATAAATAAAAATATAATAGAATATAATTAAAAAATATAAAAGAATTGAAATAAAACTAATAAAATTGACAAAATACAAACATAAATATAAATATAAAATAATACAATTAAAAATTTTAAAAAATTAAAAAATTAAAAATTGGTATCCGGATCCGGACCCAGGCCAATGAAAATACTTCCGGATCCGGATTTTGCCATCCCTAGTAAAAATGATGGCTGGCCCTGATTAAATGGGATGTTGATATATCTGTAAATGATAGTTTAGTTAATATAACTCTAACGGTGGAAGTAAGAGGTCACGTGTTCAAATTTTAAGAGATACATTTAATTTGGATTTAGGTGAGGTGAGGGTTCGATATTTAAGGAAGAGAATCAGAACTTCCCTAATTAAAAAAAAAAAAAAAAAAGTAGGATGTTGAGATTACTTTTAATTTGTATAATTATTATACTAGAGCATAATCTTATCTAAATGTTAAATTAGGTGTCAATATGGGTGACGATACGATTATCTCAACACGTTTACCCATCAAGACTCATTAATCAATTTATTGTGTCATAATTATGTTAATTGTGTCATATCCCGTTAATTACATTATCTATTACTCGAGTAATCTTATCATAATCTTGTTAAATTAGGTATCACCGATGCGATTTTTCTGATACAAGTTGACATGATCATGACACATCATGTCCAAAGGGCGGAAACATGATTTAGAATTTCATATTTCGACTTCTATGAAATTTCTTACTTTGCTATAGCTGATAAAAAGTTTTTTTTGCACGATGCATGTAATATAATAAGGGTGGTTAAAACCTATTTTATCATGTAATATTGACGGATTATTTTTTTAGAGAAAATAGAAGAAATTATGTGATCGACACCAGACATGGACATGGACATGGACAGTTCATTATTGGTGCCGCCCATGATCGTACTAACCTATTTATTAATTAGTCATATTCATATTGGACCACCTCAATAAGTTTATTTATAATACGAATGTATAATTGTCAATCATGTTATCTCAGCAAGTTTACCCATCAAGACTCAATAATCAATTTATTGTATCATAATTATGTTAATTGTGTCATATCCCGTTAATTACATTATCTATAACTCGAGTAATCTTATCATAATCTTGTTATAACCATGTCAAATTCTAAATTGACCAATTTCTATATCATGTCATATAAACTCGTTTATTGAATGGATTATCTTCATGTTTAAAGATTTTAACATGATTATTAAGTGAACAGTACTCATGTTTGTTTAAAATTGACACGATACTCTTAAATGGAATTATGTAGACGCACGTCGCATGGAGATTTTCCCTAATTATATGCATATTACACGTTTGGGCCCTCTAGTTTTACATGTTTTGATCAATAACCTAATCAAGTTTATAATTTCGCAATTATAACCCTATCGAATCAAAATCTTAGTTTTGCCACTGATCTATCCAATATTTTATAAACAATTTGGACTCCAGTTTGAAGATGAGAGTTCAATCGTTCTCGCAGCTTCTTACAGATAATCCAAAAGCAATAAAGCTTTGACAAAAAGCACATATTAAAGTTAGAACTTTCAAAAAAAAAAATGTCAAAATTTCAATTCAATTCACTTAGATTCGATACCAAACTAAATTTTGTATTGAGATTTTTTTCTTTTTCTTTTTTATAAATTATGATTAATAATTATTGAATAACAATTTATATGTAACTGAATCTTAACTATATATAAACATTAACACAATTCAACTCAGCACTATATCTAAATTCAATAAAAATGGGCAAACCCACTAATCACTATAGAGGTCAAATAATTAAAGATCACATCACAGAAAATAATTCGAACTTAGAACTACTATGACGTTGCTAAATATAATATTTAAAATATAAGCCAATCCAACGGTAGAAATTGAAAGTTCAAAGGATAACATATGTATGGTTTTATACACACGCGTGCATATGAACAAAATTTGACTATTGAAATACTGACTCCCTCTCATTCAGATGCCATAATGAATATGTGTAGGACATATCATATGGATAAAATGAACAGGAGGAGGAAAAATGACTGTTGATTGAAAGTAAAGGGGAAAATATGCAAATACCAAGTTCAGGAACCACTCCATTGTCTAAACCTGCAAATACCACGACGATTTTCTACAAACGAATCACGAATAGACTGCAGCATGGAACGTACAGCAGGAACATGACCCAATTCTTCATCCTGCTCCTGCAATTGAGGTTTAGCTTTCTCGATGAATAATGAAGAAGACATATGTGCATGCACGTGATAGAGAGACAGAGACAGAGACAGAGCGTACCACTTCAGAAAGCCGTTCTTCAAAACCCACACCATGGGCATCAACAGGCATAAATATCTTTCGGTAAGCTGTTCTCAAACTCTTAATCTAGATCATTGCTCAAAAGGAAAGAGAAAAAAGCTTCTTTAGAACACATGATCGGATAAAATGAACAAATGGATTAGAACAAAGTGAAAAACTACTTCTTTCCCTTTTATCAAGGATAGAAAATATAAGAGAACCGTCAAATAGGCTGTTGAAGGAGATGAAAGTTTACAAAACTCGACAATTTTAGGATAAAGAACCTGAAATATCCTTGAAAGCTAACAAGATGGGCTAACAGTAAATTATGTGGAAGATTTGCATTTCATCCACTGACACACTTCTTGACTTCTTGTGCACAAGATCATATAATGCTAATATACTCATACAGTTTGAATACCCCACCTTAGCTGGCCGTTAGGCTCACATTACTTTGCCGTGCACACATCATATACACATGTACAGATGTACAAGCCCAATCCCCCAATCAACTTGAAAAAAACAACGGTACAAACAAGTATAGGGGGATACTGACCAAAAAATTACTACCCAATTCCTGCAGGGCTCAGTTATGTACAAATTGGATAAAGGTATACTATAATGATGGCTTTATACCTCAACAACAGTTTCTGTGATGAGTGGTCAGAAAATAAAGGTACAAAGAAAACCTACTGAAACTCAATTATTCTTCTAGAAAATGGCCATTCTCTTTTCATCCTATACAAACAAATGCAACTTTCTAAGCATTCTCTTTTCATCCTATATAAACAAATGCAACTTTCTAAGTTTCAGTAACTTGCGGCATTGTGAGTGGAAAGCATAGCAGCACGATGAGTCGATGACATGCAATCTAATGAAATATTCAACAGCTAGGCAAAAAAATAGGGAAAATTTAAGCATTCTTTTCATTGTCATCAAAAGAGAATGCTTTCAAACTCTTGGTTACAAACTGTGTGACTGTTTTTTAGCTGCATTATGGAGCCACTAAAACAAAAGCTCATAGATTGCCAACCTCTAAAAGTGTGAATCCACGACGACGAAGACCCTCCAAATTCAGACCACGAAGCTCAGCTCTCTCTCCAGCCACCATAGAGTACTTAGGGACGTCTTGTGAAACCTTCAGGCATAAGAAATAAAGAAATAAGATACATATTTTGAACGATACATGAATAGTTGTCATGTTCACAAGACGTACTCAGGCCAAGTGCTTTACAACAAATTGTACCGTAGGAGGGTTTTGTAACTAGAAATCTTTTGTTTTTTGTTCTGAAAAGTTGGGGTATTAATATATGTAAATATACCACATAATAATGAAATTCTCCTCAATATCACTATATAATTTGTCTTGAAGATGCTGTGCCCAAAATCTCACATCCATTTTCGACAACCACAAGTAATGCCAGGTTCCTTGCTACATAGAATGGGAGAGCAGAAAGAAAAGTCATTGCTAGAAAGCAGGAAAAGATCATACCACAGAGCCCCCGCCGATGAATGAATGTGATCCAACATGGCAAAACTGGTGAACAACAATGGCTCCTGCAGTGTGAGTATAGTCCTATATTCCAGCACTTGAATCAACTTCTAATCAGACACTGCAGATAACTACACAGGCAGTTTATCTAACCCAAATTATGCAATAATTAAAATAGCTTACTTCCACGACAACATGACCTGCTAGAAGAGTATTGTTTGCAAATATGTTATAGTTGCCAATCTTACAGTCATGGGCAACATGACAAGAACCCATGATAAGATTGTTATCACCAATAACCTGGTAATTTAATTATTGTTAGAGAATGGAAGAGCCTCAACTTCACAAACACAGATATGTCTGCAGGAAAGAAAATATAAAATTTAGCAGAACACCTCCATACCGTTCTGTCACTTGACTTTGAAGATCGGTGAATTGAAACATGCTCTCTGAACTCATTATTGTTCCCAACATCAAGAAAACATTCCTCCCCTGACTAAAAGCATAAAGAAAGATGTAGGTAGTTTCAATAGACAAAAAAATATTACATGCATAAAATAACAACTACTAAACATCATGTTGATGATAAAAGAGAACCTTGTATTTCATGTCCTGGCATTTTACACCAACAACAGCATGATGCCCAATAATATTGTTGCGCCCAATGACAGTTTGTCCAGGAAGGTCATCACCAACAATAGCACCACTGCCTGACAAAGTTTAAAGGCTTACATATGGTTAAAACATTAAAAATAGAAACAAGCATGTTTCCAGAATTTAACCAAAAATTTAAAAAGAAACCAAAAGCAAAACCACAACTGACGTCAACAAAATGCATTGATCTCCCAATTCTGTGTTTCCAAAAATATGGCTAGAAGGATATAACTGGCAGCCATCTCCAAGCTTCGAAGAAGACCCAATGGTACAAAATGGACCAATTGAAACGCCCTGAAACACAAATGATAATGTTTGAACTATAGATATCATTAAAAGTAAAAATCTCTCCAAATAGCTTGTTCATCTTCTACCAACATTCTAACCAGGGTGGACCATGGAACTATGTAGAGGTCTAAGGGCCAGGCCAATAAAAATTCTATTTAAATTAAAGGACTGAATTGATATTTTACCTAAATCTCTGTACGTTTTACATTTTGATCCCTTTAATTTTTCATATTTCATTGAAGCCTACATCAACAAGCCCAAAAGATGAGGGTAGCTGAAATGAGAATGCTCAGATGGATGTGTGGGTGGACTAGGAAAGAAAGAATTAGAAATGAGAAACAAGGCTAAGGTGGTTTGGAATGTAGGCTTTTTAAGTAGTCCATTGAGAAAATGAGTGCAAATTGTGCTGCCATATGCTAAGCGAGGAAGGAGAATACCTAAATTGACATGGATAGAAACCGTAAAGAGACCTAAATTTTATGGAGCTTGATGAATCAATTATCTCAATAGGGCTCAAAAGATCCATGTAACCGACCCCACATAGTGGGAAAAGGCTTCGTTTAGTTTGGTTATTGTATCCTACATGTTTATGCTTTCTCCATTACGACCCGCCATCAATTTTACAGATTTTATGTTACAGCCTACTCAAGTTTATACTTTATCCATCATAACCCCCATCGACCCAAAATCCATAAGAAGAAACAAATTCAAAACGAACAATTAATCAACTAATAACATAAACAATTTCATAATATAATCAAAAATAACAATCTTTGCACGCACAGCAACATAAAAAAAATACAAATACATAAATAAATAAAGAAGAGGGTAGAAGCAAGAAAGTAAGCACCTGACCAATGAGAGCATCTGGGTGAACAATTGCAGTGGGGTGAATGAAGCTGCTGCTATCGCTAGTCTCATTTTTCTCTCCATAAGCATCTGTATACAATTAAAAAATAAACCCAGCTCACAACTTTATCAAAGTCTTTAAAGCAGGAGAAAATTTTAATTATAGTTACGTAGGCGTCGCAGTGACAGCGTTGCAAGAGAGGAAAGACATGGCCGTCGAGCTTTCAAGAGCAAACTCATGCCGCTCTCACTCTGTTCTGTTAGTCTCTTTGTGTCTTTCAGCCTTTTTATTCACTTCCACGCAGCTTCGCCTGTCTGTCGTATGATTTGGTAGGCGGATCTTGACCGTTCAATTCTCCGACAAGGGGAATACGCATGTTAACCGTTGGATTGTCTTAAGAAGGATAATATTAGCACGTCACTTCGTATTAAAAACTGTCACATCAAGGTACTTGAACAGTTCGGCAATGGCAGATATGAGATTTCTCATTTTGGGAAGATGGTTGTTCAGAAGGCATGGGCTAGGTTGCATGGAAACGGAAACGGGAAACGCGATACGACACGAAACGAAAACGGGAAACGTCTTTTTGTAAAATGTTAGGACACGAAACGTTGGGGGAAACGTTAAATGAAAAAAAATTATATATATGAATAATGTAGTAATTTAAAATTTAGAATAAAAATATGTATGTGAACATGAGAACAACTGAAAAATTAACAAAAATGAAAGAAAAAATTAAGTTTGAATTTAAATAATGTAATTATTTAACATTTAATCACTAATGTAATAATATTGTCTCTAAATAAAAATTCTCTGCAATTTCATCATAAATTTGAGAAAACAAATAATAGAATAATAAATAATTTAAACTAAATACTAATCAACATATTATAATTATTTGGATTCAATTACTTGCAACTCATCATCTTCTTCTTTATCACCATACAATTACAGATTTGTATATTATAATCAATATAATTTTTGGTATCTAAGCTGCTGCAGTTTCGTGGATCTTCTCAGATTTCAGATTTGCTTCCGGTTTTTTTTTTGGTTGTTAATGATGATTGCTAAGAGTTCAATTTGTAATTTATACTAATTTGGAAAATATGAGAATTGAAAACCCTAGATACCAAAAATTAATGGTTATACGTTTCCAAATTTTCCAAAAACGTTTCCTAAAAGTTTCCCTAATATTTTATTATTATTATTTATTTTTACTTATTCCGAAACGTTTCAGAAACGTTTCCAAACGTTTCTTAACAGTTTCAGTGTCCCCTACGTTTCTGAAACTTGAAACGAAGGGGAAATAAGGTTTCCGGGCTTCCTAGGGCATGGGTGATTCATCGGTCTTCAGACCCAGTTTCCCGGACCTGGCTGACCATAGGATTCAGTATGACGTGAATCGCCAAGGCCGACGACATCAGAACCAAGACCAATCACAATAGCCCGGTAGCTCAGTTCAGTTATGTTTCGCCTCCTGTACCGTGATGGATGACTCGGATATTTTGGGATGGGCCGGGAGTGGCTTGGGTAGTTCGGCAGATCATCTGGCCGATCTCTTAACGACCGACACGTGAACAGAGTAGTTTGGACTTTTCCATCTGGCATACACCACTGTTTGGGAGCTCTTTACAGGATGGCTTCATTACATTGCGTGTGGCAGTGGAGAAAGCATGGTGATGTGACAAGCCGTCAGGTGGCAGGTTTGCTTTCGGCAAAGACAGTCTTGAGGCAGAGAGCCCGTCAATCAGCCAGAGAATCACATGGATGACATCAAGAAAGTATGAGAATAGTGTTGTAATCCTCCTAGTATATAAAGGAAAGTTAGTTTCATTCGTAAAAAATAGCAAATTTTGTAAAAAAGAAAAGAACATTATTTGTAAAAAACCAAAGAAACAAACAGCTCGGTTTCCTTTAGACCTGCCCCTAAACAGGTCGGCCGAGCTCGGTTTGATAATAAAAAGCAACACCCCACTTTGTGCCCGTAGACGTACTCTCTTTGTCTATTTTGTGTTCTTTTTGCCTTTTGCTACACTTGCTTTTAGTCTCCTATAACCAAACAAATTCAAGGTTGAAGGAGGATTGTCTCGGGAGAGTTATCTCAAAATTACCCCTGGATGAAAATCATTCGTCAACAGTTGGCGTCGTCTGTGGGAAAATAACAAAAAGCAACTTGCGTAGTAAGACGATGGTAGAAGGCGAAGACCATGGGTCGTTGGAGCGTTCAGCAGCAGAGCGGTTTTGGAAAGGAAAATTGGATGCGAGAGAAGGGAATGGGCGAAGGTTGGTTCGAGTGGGTGACCGGCGTAAACACACACGTATAACGCAAGCGCACGTATCGTTCAAGTAGTATAAAAATATCGATCCCACGAGGACTTAATTCCTACTGTTGTTATTAATTGTTGAATCTATTTATTTACAAATATCTAATTAAATGGAGAAGAGAATGATTGTTTGATTGGTTGAATGTGGTTTTACAAAATAAATAAATAAAAAGACAAAAGAAAATACTAAGGAAAATAACAAAAGACACAAAAGATCTAGGGTCGTGAATCATTCTAATATCATTTAAAAGATGAAGTGATTATTTTATGTTTGTGTAATAAATCAGTTTACTAACCTGGAACACTAAATTATGCAAAAGCCTCTGTCGATGGTCAGACGCAAATACCCAGTTTAACCCAATTGAACCATATGTCTATGTCAACCAAATTATCTGGATTCATTAAGTTTAAGTTCCAATTATGGCTACCCCCGCCCGACAGGTATATTCCTATCCTGTAAGGAAATCTATTAAAGGGTTATCTATCCTCAAGGAAGATCGTGGGCTATTAAGTCTAAGGCTGAAACCTAAAATCCCTATGTCTAGTTCATTTTAGATTTACCATATCAATCTTATTGGTGATCAGACAACAAGAAGCATTAAGCTTAAAACTTAATAAATAAACATTTAAATTACCCAAACTATAATAACCCATTATAAACCGGTGATATTAGAATTCATCACAACCCGAGATTACTTAACACATAACTAAGGCTAGTAAAAACATAAAAGTAAAAGACATAAAGTAAAAATACTGAAAAGTAAAAGACATAAAGTAAAACTGAAAAGTAAAATAAAATAAAATGCTAAGGTAAAAGGAATTACTTTTACTACTACTAATTTAGATATCTCCCATAAAATAATATATAAACTTGTGATTCTTTCTCCAACCAGCCATATAGGCGGTAACCTGATTAAGTCAAATTAAGTCCAACCAGCCATAAAGGCGGAACCAAAATTAAATTACCAACCGACCAATCTGGCGGTATCCTTTATTAGTCCGGTTTAAACCAGATTAAAATGAATTACCAACCGACCAATCTGGCGGTATCCTTTTTAAGTCAATATTTTAAATAGTGAATATATTATTTTTAAGGGAGATTAATCTAAATAGTAACAGTAAAAGAATTACCTTTCACCCTAGCTGGAGAAGTTACCTCCTCATGGTAAATAGTAAAAACTGTAAAAAGTAAAAAGTAAAAATTAAATTACTATATTAAAAAAAACGTAATTAAAATTAATTACAAAACTAAAAATAAAAAAACTAAAAAAACTAAAAAAAAACTAAAAACTAAAGAATCTAGAGAGAGAAACTCTCTCTTTAGAAAGAATTTAAGAGAGAGGAAGGTGCACTGAATTCTGAAATCTCGAGCTCAATTTATAGGCCTCGGTAGGATCCAGCGTCGCGACGCCAGGTCCTCAGCGTCGCGACGCCAGATTTGTCGACGTGGCACGCTCTGGTTCGCTGATAAGGTGACACGTGGCAGAGTGGTTGGGCTTCAATTATTGTGACACGTGGCGGCTTCTGATTGGTCGCTGAGATTCTTATCCGCCACGTGTCAGATAAGGATAGGATATCCAATAATTGATGCTGACGTGGCGGTGTGGCGGTGATGTGGCGACGACGTGCGACACGTGGGAAGAGACTGTCGGCACCATAGAATTGCGACACGTGTCACTTCCTGATTGGCTGATGATGATGTGGCACGACACGTGGCAATTTGACTTGTTGACTTGCGACGTGGCTGATGACATGGCGGTGACGTGGCGACGACGTGGCGACACGTGGCGATGATGACTGTCGGCACCGTAGGCTGCTGACACGTGGCACGGCGCATGTTAGCAGATCGGCTGTGATGTGATGGTGATACGTGGCACGGCGCATTTCAGCAAAGTCAAACTTTTCTCAGATTCTGATTTGTGGACCCGGCGCACGTTAGCACTGTTCGGCGCATTTTAGACGTCGCGACGCTGAAAGCTTGGCGTCGCGACGCGCTTAAGACCAAAATATCCATGTTGACGCATTTTTGTCCATTTTTGCCCCAAATTGCCTCCAATGCTTCCAAACTTTATTTATCTACAAAATAACATAAAATACATCAAAACGTTCACAAAACTCAAGAAACTATACAAAATATTAGGTTAAATGAGTGAGAAATAGTGATATAAATACCACTCATCACACCCTCAAACCTAACATTTTGCTAGTCCTCGAGCAAAACATAAAATAAAATAAGATGAAAATAAAATTAACTAAGCCACTTTCGTAGGGATCACGGTTGCATTTAGCATATGCAACAAGCCTTTAAACCCCTAGGTGTCCCTAGTGGACGAGTTGTAGTCTCGTGAGGGTTTACAGCAATGATACCCACAAACATTTTACAAAAGTAAAAAGGTATTAAAACTAATGCACACAAAAGCAAAAAGACAAGTGAAAAGAGAATAAAGATGTTAGTGACTAATCATGTTAAACTTCTACTCCAAGTTACTAGTTATTTTGTTTTATTTTAAATTACCGAATAAGTAAATTCTCCGATTGTTTTTACCATTCTCCATATAAACAGCCAACAAAATATTAATCAACTCATTTTTGCCCACAACAGTCATAAGTGTAGTTGATAAGAGAGTAATATTTTTGTCCTAAAGTTCTATCAGATTTCACACATTTTTGCAGCAATGGAATAATTTTTCAGATTTTCTGATTTTTTTCTTTGATTTTTCACTTTTCTATTTTTTATTTATATACAATATCTTACATCTATGTAACGAGTGTTGGGTCGGTGACTCCCAAACCAGTTGGCTTTAGGGCACCAGGTGTTAAGACACCCCTACGGACTTAATTACTTAGACTTCAGATATATATATTTTTGCAGCATCTTCGATCCATGTAACGAGCTTTGGGCCAGTGACTCCCAAACCAGTTGGTTTTAGGGCACTAGGTGTTAAAACACCCTTACAACTTAATAACTCGGATCTCAGAAGTTTTTTTTTTTTTTTTTTTTTACTCCATTGCTTTTTGAGATGCTTCCTCCAATTAAACTAGAGCACTGAATATTACAAACTTTTCAATTTTAGCTCATGTCCGTATGTTACTATATATGTTGATAATATTTGCTAACTGAACATATAAAGATTCATTTTAGTCTGTTTTAAGGAGAATTCACAAATTAAATAATTCAAAATGAAATAAACAAAAATTAACTTGTTTCGAAATAGGCTTGAGATACGTCTCAGGAGTGGAAACTCCTTACTCGGCTATCTCTTACCAATTTCATTTTTTTAGTCAAAATAAAAACACAAAAACACAAAAAAAAATTGTAATTTTTTGAAATTTTTTCAATTTTTTTGTATTTTTCGAAAAAATAAAAACAACATACAAACTAAAAACAAGGTACTAATCAACTAATTTCCTCCCCCAAACCTAAATGAGACATTGTCCCCAATGTCTTGAACAGTAATAGGAGAGTTAAGAAGGTCGTACCTGGTTAGCTGAAAATCTACAGGAAATTAAAGGTTAAGATCCAGATTAATTCGACGCCTCTTACCACGATCGTCCTCGGACCAATTTATCTTTGAAAGGATAAGGTCAACTTGTGGTTCATAGGCTATGAGTTGGTCTATTAGATCCGGAGCAGTTCTGGCAGTGAAGAGGAGTTCTTTCATAGGTTTTGACACGAACCCATTTCTCCGGGCATCATCAAGAAACACACAAAGAAAATCATAAAATCCATCAACGTTGAGCAATCCAAGCGGTTTCTGGTGTATGTTCAGGTTCGCCCAAGATATAACTAAAAAATTTCCTCCAGTGTACCCAAGCCACCTGGCAAAGCGATAAAAGCATCAGCACGGTTAATCATTCCTACCAGTCGTTCAGACATACCTGGCACGATCAGTTCCTCTCCGTTTGATGATCCAATAAGATTTGCCTCTGCCAAGGGTTTTGGGATGATTCCCAAAACGTGACTGCCTCCTTCTTGTACGGCCTTTGAAACGATCCCCATAAGTCCGAGATTTCCTCCGACATATATTAAGTGCATATTCCTTGCAGCTAAGACTCGACCCAATTCCTGTGCTGCTTCTACGTGTTGTGGTTTAGTACCAATACTAGTACCGCAAAACACACAGATGTTTTCTACTCGTCTTCTTGAAGTGGCTTCCATTTTTTATGTATTTTTTTTTCTTTTTTTTTTTCAAATCAGGATGCCTTCAAAGTGTAATGACGGCTGAATTTATAGTACCTGAAAAAGGGTGAGTAATAATAGCACTAATATCTTCCAAAGGACGATTGTTAGCTAAACAACAAATGAAATCGTGAAAGGTCAAAAAGTCTGGATCCTGTCTACGAAAATAAAGATAATTACAATAGAAAAGCGAATCAAAGCAATAATTAAGACAACGGAATTGTGTACGCAATACGCTACTCGTTTGGTATATAAATCCATTAGGATGCATTTCAAGAATCCATTCATTATTCAGCCATCGCTAATGATTAGCTTTCATTTTTGCCAAACACCATTCCTTCTGTCTAAAAATGCTCTGTTTGTGCTTTTCCCTACAAAAATAACACACAAAATTAAAAAGTTCACACAAAATATGCAAACAAATATTACAACAAATTGCATGGGTTGCCTCCCTGCTAGCGCTAAATTTTTCGTCTTCAGCCAGACGTGACTGAAATTCATCTGTTAAGGAGGTTTCAATGTCGTTTTAGATGTCCGATCAAAAACAATCCCGTGAGCGTTGCTTTTGAAGGGTCTCTTCCAACGGTAAAGTGGCAAAAATAGTTTTGTCTCATTCAGTGCTCGTGCAACCTTTTTGCTCCTTGTTGTTCCAGTGGTTCCTCCAAAGAAAGAAAGAAAATCAGGAGGTCTTATATGGTGCTTGACTTGGAATGGAAGTTCCATTCTATCAAGCTTCTGGGCGATATCTTTGGTTTGTACTCCCCAAAACAGCGATGTTTCTCCTGAATGCTCTGGATCTTTAAGGTCAGACATTTGCTCCTCCATTTGCTCTGCTTCTTGCTCCACCTTTTCTTCACATATGTATTGTAAAATTTTTGTATTTAATTCTTCATCTGTCATCTGTGAAATACATGCTTCAAAATTATCAACCTGAGGATGTAATGATGTTTCTGACATTAGGTTTTCATCCTCTGATATGACTGGAATGGTTGGCTCAGGTAGATCTTCTTCAAACATTTGTGCAATGGAATCTCCAAGATCTTCGTTTTGAGGATACATAATTCCATCCTCAATTTTTGATGCAGTTGGTACAAATATTTCAGCTTCATCCTCGTCAGAATCTGAATAATAAAAATCAAATAAAGACTTTGCTGGTTCTGGCTCCTGAACTGATACCTCTGGTTGTTGATACTGCTCAGCCTCCTCCTCTGTTGAAGTGTCATTGTGAACTGATTGGTTCTCGAAGGCTTTATCAGTGTCATCTGAAACTGGTTCTTGAGGTATGTAGTCCTGGTTTTCTGTGAATTGTCTCATTTGATCTGTCATCATTTGAAGGATTTCTGATTGTCTCTGAATTTGTGCATCTAATTGACCTTCCCGTTATACGAGCCAATCTTTGAGCATGTGAATCTTTGATGGTTCTGATTGTTGATGGAAATCATAGGTAGATGGTGGATAAGATGAAAAATATGGTTCTGTGAAATGTGATGGCTCGTCATACCATGAAGGATCTTGATAGCTCTGCCACCCTAAACGGTATATACATTGATCGCTCGGGTGGTTACCATCACATATCATACATCTCCCCATCTCGTTCTGTTGAGCAAATGTGGTATTGCTTGGTTCTGGCATCCAGTGATAATTGTTGGGCTGGACAACAGGCCTCAGAAAATCGGACTGTTGCTCCCAAATGTGGGGTGTATCTTCTTGTAAAGCACGTAATCTTTCAATCTCCCAGTAGTGTTCCATTTTTTTTTTCAAACACCTGAAAACAAAAGAAAGAAATAAAAATTACAGATAAAAATAAAGAAAATTAGATACAAGTAAATTGGATAGCATCAAAATTAATAACTCAAGAAATATAAGTCCCCGCAACGGCGCCAAAAACTTGACCGGCGTAAACACACACGTATAACGCAAGCGCACGTATCGTTCAAGTAGTATAAAAATATCGATCCCACGAGGACTTAATTCCTACTGTTGTTATTAATTGTTGAATCTATTTATTTACAAATATCTAATTAAATGGAGAAGAGAATGATTGTTTGATTGGTTGAATGTGGTTTTACAAAATAAATAAATAAAAAGACAAAAGAAAATATTAAGGAAAATAACAAAAGACACAAAGATCTAGGGTCGTGAATCATTCTAATATCATTTAAAAGATGAAGTGGTTATTTTATGTTTGTGTAATAAATCAGTTTACTAACCTGGAACACTAAATTATGCAAAAGCCTCTGTCGATGGTCAGACGCAAATACTCAGTTTAACCCAATTGAACCATATGTCTATGTCAACCAAATTATCTGGATTCATTAAGTTTAAGTTCCAATTATGGCTACCCCCGCCCGACAGGTATATTCCTATCCTGTAAGGAAATCTATTAAATGGTTATCTATCCTCAAGGAAGATCGTGGGCTATTAAGTCTAAGGCTGAAACCTAAAATCCCTATGTCTAGTTCATTTTAGATTTACCATATCAATCTTATTGGTGATCAGACAACAAGAAGCATTAAGCTTAAGACTTAATAAGTAAACATTTAAATTACCCAAACTATAAAATAACCCATTATAAACCGGTGATATTAGAATTCATCACAACCCGAGATTACTTAACACATAACTAAGGCTAGTAAAAACATAAAAGTAAAAGACATAAAGTAAAAATACTGAAAAGTAAAAGACATAAAGTAAAACTGAAAAGTAAAATAAAATAAAATGCTAAGGTAAAATGAATTACTTTTACTACTACTAATTTAGATATCTCCCATAAAATAATATATAAACTTGTGATTCTTTCTCCAACCAGCCATATAGGCGGTAACCTGATTAAGTCAAATTAAGTCCAACCAGCCATAAAGGCGGAACCAAAATTAAATTACCAACCGACCAATCTGGCGGTATCCTTTATTAGTCAGATTTAAACCAGATTAAAATGAATTACCAACCGACCAATCTGGCGGTATCCTTTTTAAGTCAATATTTTAAATAGTGAATATATTATTTTTAAGGGAGATTAATCTAAATAGTAACAGTAAAAGAATTACCTTTCACCCTAACTGGAGAAGTTACCTCCTCATGGTAAATAGTAAAAACTGTAAAAAGTAAAAAGTAAAAATTAAATTACTATATTAAAAAAAACGTAATTAAAATTAATTACAAAACTAAAAATAAAAAAACTAAAAAACTAAAAAAAAAACTAAAAACTAAAGAATCTAGAGAGAGAAACTCTCTCTTTAGAAAGAATTTAAGAGAGAGGAATGTGCACTGAATTCTGAAATCTCGAGCTCAATTTATAGGCCTCGGTAGGATCCAGCGTCGCGACGCCAGGTCCTCAGCGTCGCGACGCCAGATTTGTCGACGTGGCACGCTCTGGTTCGCTGGTTTGAAGATTCTGGATAAGATGATAAGGTGACACGTGGCAGAGTGGTTGGGCTTCAATTATTGTGACACGTGGCGGCTTCTGATTGGTCGCTGAGATTCTTATCCGCCACGTGTCAGATAAGGATAGGATATCCAATAATTGATGCTGACGTGGCGGTGATGTGGCGACGACGTGGCGACACGTGGGAAAGAATATTTTAAATATTTTAAATATTAAATAGTGAATATATTATTTTTAAGGGAGATTAATCTAAATAGTAACAGTAAAAGAATTACCTTTCACCCTAACTGGAGAAGTTACCTCCTCATGGTAAATAGTAAAAACTGTAAAAAGTAAAAAGTAAAAATTAAATTACTATATTAAAAAAAACGTAATTAAAATTAATTACAAAACTAAAAAAAAAACTAAAAACTAAAAAAAAAACTAAAAACTAAAAAAAAAACTAAAAACTAAAGAATCTAGAGAGAGAAACTCTCTCTTTAGAAAGAATTTAAGAGAGAGGAATGTGCACTGAATTCTGAAATCTCGAGCTCAATTTATAGGCCTCGGTAGGATCCAGCGTCGCGACGCCAGGTCCTCAGCGTCGCGACGCCAGATTTGTCGACGTGGCACGCTCTGGTTCGCTGGTTTGAAGATTCTGGATAAGATGATAAGGTGACACGTGGCAGAGTGGTTGGGCTTCAATTATTGTGACACGTGGCGGCTTCTGATTGGTCGCTGAGATTCTTATCCGCCACGTGTCAGATAAGGATAGGATATCCAATAATTGATGCTGACGTGGCGGTGATGTGGCGACGACGTGGCGACACGTGGGAAAGAATATTTTAAATATTTTAAATATTAAATAGTGAATATATTATTTTTAAGGGAGATTAATCTAAATAGTAACAGTAAAAGAATTACCTTTCACCCTAACTGGAGAAGTTACCTCCTCATGGTAAATAGTAAAAACTGTAAAAAGTAAAAAGTAAAAATTAAATTACTATATTAAAAAAAACGTAATTAAAATTAATTACAAAACTAAAAATAAAAAAACTAAAAAACTAAAAAAAAAACTAAAAACTAAAGAATCTAGAGAGAGAAACTCTCTCTTTAGAAAGAATTTAAGAGAGAGGAATGTGCACTGAATTCTGAAATCTCGAGCTCAATTTATAGGCCTCGGTATGATCCAGCGTCGCGACGCCAGGTCCTCAGCGTCGCGACGCCAGATTTGTCGACGTGGCACGCTCTGGTTCGCTGGTTTGAAGATTCTGGATAAGATGATAAGGTGACACGTGGCAGAGTGGTTGGGCTTCAATTATTGTGACACGTGGCGGCTTCTGATTGGTCGCTGAGATTCTTATCCGCCACGTGTCAGATAAGGATAGGATATCCAATAATTGATGCTGACGTGGCGGTGATGTGGCGACGACGTGGCGACACGTGGGAAAGAGACTGTCGGCACCATAGAATTGCGACACGTGTCACTTCCTGATTGGCTGATGATGATGTGGCACGACACGTGGTAATTTGACTTGTTGACTTACTGACGTGGCTGATGACATGGCGACGACGTGGCGACACGTGCCGATGATGACTGTCGGCACCGTAGGATGGTGACACGTGGCACGACGCATGTTAACAGATCGGCTGTGATGGTGACACGTGGCACAGCGCATTTCAGCAAAGTCAAACTTTTCTCAGATTCTGATTTGTGGACCCGGCGCACGTTAGCACTGTTCGGCGCATTTTAGACGTCGCGACGCTGAAAGCTTGGCGTCGCGACGCGCTTAAGACCAAAATATCCTTGTTGACGCATTTTTGTCCGTTTTTGCCCCAAATTGCCTCCAATGCTTTCCAAACTTTATTTATCTACAAAATAACATAAAATACATCAAAACGTTCACAAAACTCAAGAAACTATACAAAATATTAGGTTAAATGAGTGGGAAATAGTGATATAAATACCACTCATCAGTGGGAAGAGGAAAGGGATCGCAAGAGAGAGGAAGATTGACGATAGTGGGAAAGATGGGGAAAGCAGTAGCTATCCTCTTTGAGCTGTAGAATGGAATGTAAAAAAGGATGACAACGATCACCCATTAGGACTAAGCTGTAGAATGAAATGTAACGTCAAAAATGGGTGACGTATGCCGGCCGCCGGTTGCAGCTGAGCAAGTTCCTCCAAAAGAGGGCGCGGTGGTTGTTCGGCCAGCCAAGTCCTCAGTTGCACGGCGGAGGTAGTGCTCAAGGATCGGCCAGGGAACTAATAGGCCAGGGGCACGGGGTCGACATCCATCAGGGGCCCCTCCGTTCAGCGCAATAGCCTCCTCGAATAAGAGGAAATGAGAAAAAGCACACGGGGCGGGCTACAAGGAGTCTGAACATAAGATCCCGATCGGGCTCCCAGATTTGCTCGGAAATGATCTTGGAAAGCTCGGTTTGGGGAATTCATGTCAACACGGTCCGAAATTTCGGAATCAAGTTTAGACTAGAAGATGTTTCGGACGGCAAGACAAGAACCAGAAAATGATTGTAAAAGCCTCTCTTAAAATGACCCTCAAAGAGTTGTAAGAAGGGCAGCAGGTCCCTTGAATACGAATAAAACTTTCTCTTTTGAATTAATAAACTTGTCCATTTTACTTGTTTATTAATTGAATGTGAAAGCTATGTTCAATATTCTTGGGATGTGCTCGATGCGAAGGGGTGATCGGTAGCCAGGAAGGGCACCAAGCCCGTGGCACGCCAATCCCGAGTGTCATTATCAAACCTCCGGGTGGAAGTGTTCCGACCTGACTCTTTTCATATTTGAGGATCCAGAACGCATCAAGGGATGAGGTACATGTGGGAAAAGCGCGAACTCCTCGCCGCACGCCGATCCCGGGTGTCATTATCAAACCCCCGAAGCCAGAACGTTACTACCCCATGACTCGCATTTTTTAGGAGTAGCTCCGGTAAACCGGACCCATTGAGGTTTCTTCCTATGCGAGTTGGCTGGTGAATCTCGTTGAGAACCACCGAAGCATATGGCATGGAGACGGCCAAATGGCCTCCATGACCATTGTGGTCCCGGGTAAATCGGACTCATGGAGGTTTTTTCCCTTGCGAGTTGGCTAGTGAGTCCCGTTGAGAAACACCCAGGGATGGCGCACACGGGGAGTCTTCTTCCCCCGTGGGGTATCTGTCTAACCACTTCGGATCAGAAGAAGCATGGCATGAGGAGGTTTCTACCTTCATAGCGCTTGCTGAATCCAGAGCCGCCCAGCATGAGGAGGTTTCTGCCCTTAGGGTCTCAGTCGTTCACCGATCCGTAGCCTGGCTAGCCGGGACGCTGAATTGTAAGGTTTAGAATTGTGTTTTGGGAGGCACCAGGCAGGACGCTGCCTCGGGGCACCCGGGTTGTTATCTTTTTGGGTCTGTGTGGAGTATGTGCCAAACCACCTATGTTGTGCTAACTTTGTCTTGTTTTCATTTTTGTTTTGCCGATGCCCGACAATGGGACGCCCGCGCCGGGGTCCGCGAAGCCTCAGAGGTTGAAATTTTTCCCTCATGATTAAGTCTCTTCTGTTCCACCAGCTCGGGGCTGGATTCGTTCCGCTGATGCTGTATGTTCTACCAACTCGGGGCTGGATTCGTTCCGCCAAGGTTATATGTTCCACCAGCTCGGGGCTGGATTCGTTCCGCCGATGTTATCTGTTCCACCAGCTCGGGGCTGGATTCGTTCCGTCGATGCTATCTATTCCACTACCTCGGGGTCGGGTTACGTCTCACCGAGAGGCTTATCATCGGTATGAGGTCGGAGTATCTCCCTCATGGTCGACCTCTTGTTGGTCTGGGGAGGTAACATTCCCTCGGAGCCAAGTGTTCTACCACCTCGGGGTCGGGTTGTGTCCCACCGAGAGGATTATCATCGACATGGGGTCGGAGTATCTCCCCCATGGCCGGTTTCTTATTGGTCTGGGGAGGTAACATTCACTCGGAGCCAAAGTATTTTGCTAGCTCGGGGTCGGGTTACGTCCCACCGGGTGCAATTATCATCGACATGGGGTCGGAGCATCTCTCTCATAGCCGGCTCTCAGTTGGTCCGGGGAGGTAACATTCCCCCGGAGCCAAGCATTCTGCTATCTCGGGGTCGGGTTACGTCCCACCGAGCTGGTTATCATCAGCATGGGGTCGGGGTATCTTACCCATCGATGGACATCAGAATTCTCGGTGGCCGAGCACATGAAGACAACATGGACGACCTGATTGGTAGCCGATGTAGTTTTCTGTATGGCTCCTAGAGCCGACCACCAAAGGGTTGATCAGCACACATCCAATTTTGTAGTTCCCGGTACCAACTCATACACTCGTTGGAACCGAGAACTATGGGACATATGTTGATGGTGATTTTTGGACATGGTACTTGAACAGTTCGGCAATGGCAGAGATGAGATTTCTCCTTTTGGGAAGATGGTTGTTCATAAGGCATGGGTCATTCCTCGGTCGGGCATGGTGTTCGGACCCATTTTCCTGGACCTGGCCGACCATAGGACACAGTATGACGCGAATCGCCAAGGCCGATGACATCAGAACCAAGACCGACCACAGTAGCCCGGTAGCTCAGTTCAGTTCTGTTTCGCCTCTTGTACCGTGATGGATGACTCGGATATTTTGGGACGCGCCGGGAGTGGCTTGGGTAGTTCGGCAGATCATCTGGCCGACCTCTTAACGACCGACACGTGAACATGGTAGTTTGGACTTTTCCCTCTGGCATACACCACTGTTTGGGAGCTCTTTACAGGCTGGCTTCATTACATTGCGTATGGCAGTGGAGAAAGCATGGTGATGTGACAAGCCGTCAGGTGGCAGGTTTGCTTTCGGTGAAGACAGTCTTGGGACAGAGAGCCCGTCAATCAGTCAGAGAATCACGTGGATGACATCAAGAAAGTATGAGAATAGTGTTGTAATCCTCCTAGTATATAAAGGAAAGTTAGTTTCATTCGTAAAAAAGAGCAAATTTTGTAAAAAAGAAGAGAACACTATTTGTAAAAAAACCAAAGAAACAAACAGCTCGGTTTCCTTTAGACCTGCCCCTAAACAGGTCGGCCGAGCTCGGTTTGATAATAAAAAGCAACACCCCACTTTGTGCCCGTGGACGTAAACTGGACTCGCTCCGCCGAACCACGTTAAACTCTCTTTGTCAATTTTGTGTTCTTTTTGCCTTTTGCTACATTTGCTTTTGATCTCTCATAACCAAACAAATTCAAGGTTGAATGAGGATTGTCTCGGGAGAGTTATCTCGAAACTGCCCCTGGGACGAAAATCACCCGTCAACAAAATATATTCTTGAACTCGAACTCAGTATCTGACAATCAAGTCTCAAGCACTTTGCCACCAAACCACACCTTTTATGAGCAATGACAATTACATCTTTAATCCAATTCATTAATAAATTTTATTATTGAGGAAAAAAATATAATTTAACAGATTTATTATGCATTGCACATGTCGTTCTTATATAAATGAATAATATTAATTATATAACGGTTAAAATAAATATATTGTCTTTTTTAGAATATTAAGAGGTTTTATATCCAAGTATCATTTATCATATTTTATATAATCCGATGTAACACATGATTAGTTTTTAGTCATTAGTTTGATTTTGTGACTGCTAAATAATATAGAGTAATTTTTTTTGGTATAATTATAATTTATTTTGTTATTTTTTGTAATATTTTAGCATGTATTAATATTGAGATGCAGTAAGAATATGATACTGTTGTATTCTAAAAATTTTCCTTTGGAAAGAGAGGTTATGTTGAATAAAATATGATAACAATTTACAAACTAGATTGCAACATTCTACACTTCTACAGAAATGGCAATAAAACTGGTGAGTGTTTCCTTAACTCTCTTCAAACCAGCTTCCCTTTGTGTTCACTGTTACATGGATGTTTCTGCGCTAACTCCAAAACCTTACATGCACTCCATGAAGAACTTCAGCTTCCAATTACATCCCTCGGGTGTTTCTGGATTGGATGATGATGATGATCCTAGAAGAAACTCAAATGGCATCTCTTGAATCCATGAGAATGTCCCCCTCCAGCATCCGAAGCACCTTTTAGAAAGCATTGTAAAAAATTATACAAGTTACCATGCACCACTAACCTTCAGCATTTTCAGAACAACAGTAAATAAAAAACAGATGGGTTGCTTTCAGAAACATTATCAGAGGTGAGAATTCATGATAATTGCAAATGCCTAACTTAGGGAAGAAAGTGGCTGCCTCTCATTGAACATAATAATCAAATTGGATATTTTGGATCCTGGGAATGGGAAAGTTACCTTCATACTACTTTTTGTGGGAGAAAAAACTCTTTCCCAGAATTTTAAGAAAGCCTATACAGATTAAACAGTGGATACTTGCAGTAACAGTTTTAAGAAAATCCTGATGGTTCACAGCTGCAAGTCTAAGCAGTTCGAAAGAAAATTTTCATCAAATGTCTACTTCAACACGTTAGTAAGTGAGAAGTGGCGAACTCTGGTTTTGGCTTGATATTAATGGTGGCAAGTAGTTCCTTCAAATAAAAGTGTAAAACAGATATGAGTTATAGATTACCAACCTGAGACATGCGTGGCCTTGAATGAGGATCCTTGCGTATGCACAAGGAGGCACATTGCAGCATGCCATAGACCTCTCGTTCTGAATAGCAGTCCCTCAAGCGAGGGTCAATCAGTTCGCTAATTGCTCGTCTTTTCAGTAAAGGCCGTGCCTGTTCCAAATATGGAACATGACTAATCAGTCGATGATGCAAGAAGAGAGTATAGATAAGATTAAATTCTGTCAATGGGAAGACATGTATAATTCCTGTGGAGAGGGCAAGGCATACTGACACATTTTTTTCTTTATTCTCTTGAAAATATGAGATTGAATCTTTCAAAGATTGTTTTCAATACCAATATATAAAAATAATTGACAATAAAGTCTTCAAATCCATACCCATTCAGAGAGGCACTGCTGACCTCTGGGCCGGTTTAGATCCATAGCTTTCCTTCCTGTAATGAGCTCCACCAATACTACCCCAAAGGAATAGACATCAGCTTTTTCTGTGATTTGACCACTCTGAGCATATTCTGGAGCTAAATACCTATATGGGCTTTGTAAATCAATTTATTGCTTTTTGCAGGTAAAACTACTAAAAAGTGAAAACCATGAAATTGTGTTACCCAAATGTTCCGAGTACTCTTGTCTCTACTCCCAAGTCTCCATCTGGTTGCCATCTTGCAAGTCCAAAATCCCCAACCTAAGGTCCAATAGTTAGAGATCAGTTTCCTCGTGTGCTATTGATACTGATAAGCAACTGGAAGATGCATGTTTATGTGCTTCTTAATTGACGATGAAAGTAACAAGATTCATCTACAGCGGATCATGAAAATATTTAATTTTTTAAACTAATAAAGGGAGGGCAAGAGCATGACATACAAGTGGTTCAAAATCATGAGTGACCAGAATGTTGTTAGGGCGCATATCACGGTGGACAATACAACCCACTCTACATTCTTCATGAAGGTATCGCAACCCTCGAGCTGCTCCTACTGCAATTTTTCGCCTTGCAGACCATTCCAGTGGATCGCGATCACGTCCTGCAATTCAGCGACATTGGAATCAAATTGTTTGCCGCCAAAGTATTTTCCTATATAATTCATAAGGCGCCTGTTCTAACATACACAATCTCAGTCCTCAAGACTGAATATTCCTCTATTTCTCTTTTCCTTCCCCCTACATTTTGTTTTATCCCCTTTGTATTCCCTGTAATAAAATTGGTGGAAATAACAATAGAAATTAGGATAAAAGAGAATTTACCATAAATATGAGAATCCAAGGACCCATTGCAAATATATTCATAGACCAACAATCTCCTCCCATCCTCCACACAGAATCCAATCAACATCACAACATTGCGATGCTGTGCACAACTTAAAACCTCAACTTCTGAGCAAAATTCGTGATCACCTTGAGAACTAGCCAATTTATATTGCTTGACAGCAATAACCTGGCCATCCGGTAGGACACCCCGGTGAACAGAACCAAATCCACCTTCAGCCAAGAAATTTGTTTGTGAAAATCTATTTGTAGCATGCTCCAATTCAGCATACGTAAACCACCTGGGAGGATTACCAAATAAAGGTGCCTTGTGCTGACATATTGAACACAATGGAGGAGGACCTGGTGGTTTATTCCTGGATAATGAAACTGCCTCTCTCACGCTTTTACTCATTTTCAGATCAAGCTTGTAATTCAGCACTCCAAGATCAGGTTCTCGATTCAGTGTTGATAACTTCTCCAACAGGAATTCATATGCAGAAGTCAGAGATGGATCATTGGTTCTTTCTGAGCTTCTCTCTAAATGTTTTAAGAATTCATCACTACCAAGTGTCTCGGCCATCCACGGATCATAAAACAAACTTGTGGAAGGCAGACACAGAATTTCACTATCTGAGTCAGAATCAGGTCCAAAACGATTTTGTCTTTGTTCACTGAAAAATGAACAATCTTTCTTCAGGTTCTCATATATTTCAGAGACAAGAAATGGTGAAGTCCCTGGATCTGAACTTGATATAGATGAAGTTCCAACATCTGTTGCAGTCAACGGTGACTCTTGCTCTGGACTGCTTGCAGGAGTCACGAATGGTCCCCTCATATATGGATCATCATGCTTACCTTTCAAATTTTTTGGAGCTACTTCTAAACTGAAGTGTTCCTGGCGAGCCACGTGAGATTCCATTGTTGGTGATGCAGCCAAATTCAACCGAAGAACCTTTGGCTGAGATCGTTTCATAACCACCACATTACATTGCAGCTCTTCCATGCAGCATTTCTTCTCATGTTTCAGTTGTCTGTCAAGAATTGTAAATAAACGTAAATTAGATAAAGTAAACAAACGGAGGGAACCGAAATTCTAAGTAGATAGTTTTTGGTATGGAATTTGAAGGCTAAAAAGCACATTGAGATATCAACAGCCAGTAAGATTTCATATTACACACAAACAAAATATACAGTAAACTAAAACAGTTCTCTTGGTCTTTCATGCAGTAAACAAGTTTTAGTGATTTTAATTACTTATCCAATATAACCCAGTTTGATTGAGTTTTTCTTGCCTCAGCAGCCACTACTCCACACGGTGAGCCGGAAACAATTTTTACCCTGACTTTGATCTGTTTAGAAGATTCCAAAAAGTGGAAAATGCTCAGCATTAGAAAGGGAGAAAATGATAATTAAACCGTTTAGAAAATAATTAACGCACAGACCTTCTGTGGGTCATAAACATCTTGTAGTTGACGCATCATATGGGAGCATGAATCGACAATATCATCCTTATGACCTGAATTAGTTCCTGAGAGAGACCTCTTACGACCAGTAGCAAAATCATTCGTGAATCTTGAAAACCCCCATATCTTTTTTCCTGGAGATAGATTGCACTCAAATCAATATCAACATCAGCTTCACTAAAGTCAATAACCAGGCAGTGATAGGGGGAAAAACAAGAAGCTCCAGGGTCATTTGATTATGTTCGTGATCTGTTTCATGAACACAATCAAATGACCATGTTCAGATCAATTGAACTTAAACATGTTCAGATGAATTAAACTTTAGAGGAAGATAAAGAAGTATCAAGCTACAAAATATACATAGACGCTTCATTTTCACAACCAAGTTGTTAAAAGTATCCTAAGATCTAGATGTTGGAGTTGCAATATCAAAATGAAATCACAGAACCAATGAACCTTGTCATTGAACAGTCTGTCAATGCTTGAAAGAAATAATTGACCTAAATTTTCATTTTTTTTTTTATGCCATGAAGCTATTGTGTGGCAGGTGAAATAACCAAATATAGCAAACAAGAAAGAGTAATCAAAACAGACTATTCACAAAATTAAACTAAAATCATAGCACAAATTTGAGAACAATTAGAGCCAAATAACAAATCAGATTACCAAAAAAAACAAAATTCTCAAGAAATTTCAAAAAAAAAATGACATGAGAAGATTACTTGGAGAAAGAGGAGGCAAAACCACAAGAAGCTTAATGTAATCTCCAGGTTGAACAACGTGAGTCAGAGCCCACATCAAAGCAATCCTTGAAATTTCCTTTGATGCTTTCACAGCAACGATCACTACTTTCCCCACAAATCCTGGAAACCCCTTCTGCTTCATTTTTTTTTTTCAGCACAAATTCAAAACATCAAAAAAAAAAATTGCATTTTTGCCTCAATGAACTCCCGTCTCGTCTCCTTCGCTGAAACCCAGATAGATATTTCTTCGCAGGTTCCCCAGATTAAAAAAAAAAAAAAACAGAAGCTTATACTTTTTGTTCATGTAAAATGCGTGTGCATAGCATAGAAACGGAATCATATGATGCTTTAGAGTTTGGACTTGGTTGTTTAATTATAATAAGCTCCTCAGGCTTTTGCATAATTACAAGAAAGAAGCGCCAAAAAAAAGACAAATGTAACGACAAAACAGAAACAGGCTGTTTAACTAACCGACACCTGCTTATACCAAATTCGTCCACTCAATTTTGTCCCTTTATGTGGACTTTTAAAGCATTCTCACATGAAATTTTTTCAGTTTTTATTCACTGTGAGAAGGAAATTGAGTCGTTTCAGATGGAGAAATTTCGAATTATGAGTGGGAACTAGTTAGTTCTCCACATGGTTAGGCATGGATTACTGTTCAATTATGATGTCAAAGGCAGCCGAGATAATGCGATAGTTGAATCCGCTCAAACGCGATTTTTAATCAGTTGGATTAATTAATCAAATATGTAGAATTTTAAAAATCCCGCCCAAAATATCGTCTAATTTAAATTCTTAATCCTCACTTACATACACCTAAGCGATTGTTTTAAAACCCATCTAGAAATTGATTAATCGGCACCTTTAACACCATATAGATATTCATTACCATAATTAAATATGTTTTTAAAAAATATAAATATAAATAAATCATATGAAAATTTAAATGTACTTATGTTTTTTAAATACCTTTAAAATTAAATTAATCATTTCTCTTTGAATTTGACCAAGTGAGTGAGTTGTTGTGTTTTTTTTAAATTATTTGTTTGGTATGGCTTCTATGCTGGTCAAGAGAGTTTTTATTATTATTTTAATGTTATAAGCTTTTTTTTTCAAATTTTCTTATGCTCTTTGGTTATAACATCATAAAATGATGATGAACCCCAAGAGGTTGACTCAATGGTAAAGGCTTTGGGCTTGAGTGGTTTGCTCCCTCTCAGGTTCAAGGTTCGAATCTCACTAGATGCATTTCCTTGGGGCCATGCCCCCTGGTGTGAAAAGCCAGCGACTTAACCTGATCTGTGTTGGGAAACTTCTGAGGGCACGGGTCTCGGAGATTAGTCGATGTGCGCGTAAGCTGGCCCGGACACCCCGATTATCCAAAAAAAAAATAAAAAATCATAATATGATGAAGATTTGCGGAGATACATGTTACTCTTTATGTGATCTGCTTGTTTATTGACTGGCTACTACATGGTGGAAGCTTAGCTGGATTGGCTTAAGGATGAATGTGAATGAGTAATGCATTATATATGAACCAAAATATTGTAAAATGGTAAATAAATCCGGACTTAAGTGGAGCAGATAAAATTTTTTAATGTCGCAAGTTTTTATAAGAAGTACACTCATTGAATTCGAACTTATAACTTGAGCAGTCAAATCATAAGACTTATGACATCAAACTACACTCTTTGCGGACGTTATTTATGTGTTTTACTAATACAATAATAATTAAAGTTGTGGTTCCTTCTCACCCCTAATAAAAAAACATATCTTATAGTTTAACTCTCATACTAAGAGACTCTTCAATATAATTTATATCACTGAGACCACTTTATAATTGACAATTAGAGAATTATTTTTATTTGTTTGATTTTCCAACCTCTCTGATTAGGACCTATCAATAGATTAAATTTTTTTTCTTATTAAATATATATATATTGATTCTATCAGGAAAGCTCCAATTTTGGAAATATAAAAGTAGGAATTGGATAAAAAAATTTAAGGGTTAAAATATATAGAATGCATTTATTTTTTCCCAACCTTCCTTTATTAATTTCTAATATGATTTTAAAAGACTTGTATATTAAATTAATTTTACAAAACTTAATAAAAACTCTCATTGTCATCTAAATAATTATTATTATTATTATTATTTGTTAAAAGATCTACTTAAACGAATTTTATTTAAAAAATTATGACAAACGAAGTTATATCATTCAAAGTTAGTTTTATGAAATTAAACTATTAATCTCTTACTTTTCATCATAAGAGATCAAACCAATACAACTATTTATACTTTTAAAAAAATAGATGCTTATTTCTATTATTTATTTATTAATTAGGATAACCGTGAACACAAATCATATTTGAACTTCGTTGCGAGCCTATTCCCTTATAATCATGACCTGTTAGCAATCGAATACAATAATTAATTATACTAAGTAAACAAAAATAGTTTGATATGACTTAAACGTTTAAAATATAATTTTTAGATACAAGTCTTAAAAATTTAAACCAAATATTAGAGTGTATAAACTAAAATCAGTTATGAATGTTATGGTTAAGACATAATATTTATAATACAGTTTATTATATTCTATTTGTTGATTTTCACCCTAAATTATTCGTCAAACTAATCAATCGACAATCAAGAATGCAAGATTTTTACCGTGGTTCGCCGGAAAAATTTCCGACTACATCCACGTTGAACTCCGAACAAGGAGCTCGCTGCACTAATCAATTTCAAGATTACACAAGATCTTGAATCCGTTTACAAACAATAATTTCCCCAATCTCTCAATAAACCCTAATATCTAAAAGTGTCAATCTCTCAAATTCCCAATTGAAAAATCACACTAACTTGGACTAAGAATAAAGCTTAACACTTAGCCAACTAAAAGGAGAAAATTATGTAAACAATTAAAATGAAAACTTAACTAATTCTTAATAAGCATCATTTATATATGATGAGCAAAATGATTTAAATAGAACAACGGCAATGATTGCGCCACGTGTCCCTCATCCAACCGTTGGATAAAGGCTTCACATTTTACAATCTCCACCTTGAAGCCAAAAAACCATCACTCACTCCCAACCATAGACAATGACACATTAAGGCCAAGATAGCACATCAAACTCACATACTTCCATCATCGTTCATGTCGGCTGCAAGATCAGCCAACCCCCACATGCAACAGCTTCATGCAGTGGAGAGTTTGGTAGCAGTCACAATCTTTGTCCCCATGTCAGATGGGTTATCTTCAGTTGGAACCTTCTTAATCTCAATCTTACCATTTGAGATAATTTCCCGCACAAAATGATAATTCACATCCACATGCTTGGTTCTCTCATGATGTACTGGATTCTTGCTCAGATGTATTGCACTCTGACTGTCAGAATACACAACTGTTTTACCCTGCAGCTGTAGTATTTCGGTTAAGATACCCTGAAGCCAAATTGCTTCCTTGAACACATCAGTTATGGCTATCTACTCCGCTTCGGTAGTTGAGAGTGTAACCAACGGTTGCAGGCTTGACTTCCAGCTGATGCAATTTCCACCAAGTGTGAAGTAGTAAGCTGTAGTTGACTTTCTCGAGTCTCTGTCACCTGCAAAATCAGAATCAACATACCCTACCAAATCTAAAGCGTTAGATTTGTTAAAACATAAGTCATAATCAACAGTTGTATTATGTATCTTAACAACCACTGCAAATCACTCCAGTGTGCTCCACCTGGATTAGACATAAATCTACTCAATAAAGATACAGCATATGACAAGTCAGGTCTAGTACTAATCATGACATACATCACAGAACCTATAGCATTTGCATAAGGTACATTTTCCATTTTTATCATCTCAGACCTATTAGTAGGACTTTGTGATTTAGACAAAATAAAATGACTCGCAAGAGATTGATTAACCGGCTTACAGCCACTTACTCCAAATTTAGATGCTACATTTTGCAAATATGTGGATTGATGTATTTTAATGCAATTTTTACTTATATCTCTATAAATGGTCATACCTAGGATTCTATCTGCACTACCTAGGTCTTTCATGGCCACTTCCCATTCAAGTTTATGGGTAGACTTTAATGCCTCTCCTAAGCTATCAGGCTCAATTCCATTAATTTCATGACTTGATATTAATGCACAGAAATACAAATCATTAGTTGAGTAATCATACCTGGTAGGAGGCATTACCTGCCTCCTACTTCTGTCTCTTGCTAGCTGGTAGTTGGCCAATGTGTCTTGTGGTGTTTCATCATGCTGCTCAGTTTGATCCACTTGGTCTACTATGTCATCTTCATTTTGTTCTTGTATATCTGCTACTTCATTTCTATTTTCCTCCTGGTTATTTCTCCTGGGCTGGGTGTCCTCAGATGTCTCCGTGCCTAGCATGTCACCTACTTGATCAGCGGTCCTTGATGTCCCTGGCTCCACCTGCATCTGAGATCCACCTGCAAGATCAAAATCTGCTAGATCCTTTTCTAAGGCACCTACATTCTTGTTAGTAGATTTACAAGGAAAATAAAGTTCATTGAATATAACATCCCGACTAACTATGATTTTGACTCAAGGTGATTCCATTTTCCATAACCTATACCCTTTTGTCCCTTCTTGATATCCTAGGAAAACACACTTGATTGACCTCGGTTCAAGTTACCTATGGACTGGTGAGCATAAGCTTCACAGCCAAACACTCTAAGGTGGTCAAGCTTCTGAGCCATAGTAGACCAAATTTCTTCTGGTGTCTTAAACTGAACGGAACTATTTGGGCTCAGGTTAACTAAATGAGTAACAGTGTTGAGGGCCTCACCCCAAAATGGCTTCGGAAGTTCGGAAGAAAATAAAATACATCTGATCTTTTCTAATAGGGTTCTATTCATTCTTTCCGCAACTCCATTCTGTTGAGGGGTGTTTCTAACAGTCCTATTCTCAGGATACCCTCACTAGTACAGTATTGATCAAACTCAGTATTACAAAATTCTAAGCCATTATCAGTTCTCAAGACTTTTACTTTGTACTAGTTTGATTTTCTACTAATACTTTCCATTCTTTAAATTTAGTCAAAGTTTCATCCTTGATTTTAGTAAGAATGTTCATACCTTCCTACTGTAATCATCAACAATAGAGAGGAAATATTTCTTACCCCCATCAGTTCTCAAGACTTTTACTTTGTTACTAGTTTGATTTTCTACTAATACTTTCCATTCTTTAAATTTAGTCAAAGTTTCATCCTTTGATTTTAGTAAGAATGTTCATACCTTCCTACTGTAATCATCAACAATAGAGAGGAAATATTTCTTACCCCCATGAGTCTGGACCTTTGCTGGTCCCCACAAATCACAATGTAGATACTCCAGACTCGCATTTGACAAGTGAATTCCAGTTGGGAAGCTCTGTCTGTGCTGTTTGCCCAACACACTGATCTCACAAAACTCAAGTGGCTTCAACTGGTCCTTTCCAAATTGTCCCTGCTTGCTGAGTACCTGCATTCCTTTATGGCCTATATGGCCAAGTCTCAAGTGCCATATATTAGTCATATCAACATTAGAAGTTAAAGCATAAATGGGTTTTTCCGAGAATACATGTTGGCCATTTAGAACATACAATCCGTTTCTTTTTATACCAGTTAGGATCATATTATTACATTTATATGTGCATGTTTCCTTTGTGTGCTTTATATGTGAAACTTAATTCATCTAATGTTCCTAGTGATATCAGATTTCGTTTCAGGTCAGGTACATATCTAACGTCAGTAAGTATCCTAACTTTACTATCATGAAGTTTTAGTGTTATGTCCCCAACTCCTTGTATCCTACAAGTATTGTCATTACCCATATACACAGTGCCTTGGTCAGAATTTCTAAAGTTGACAAACCAGTCCCTATACGGACTCATGTGAAAGGAACACCCGGAGTCCAGAATCCATTCTCTACTAATGTGATCACTAGACACAGTCAATGTCTCAGATAGGCACATCGACCCCTTTTCGGCAGCCACAGTAGCACTGCCTTCATTTTTCTGTTTCCTAATGAACTTATAACAATTCCTTTAAAGTGTCCCATCTTTCCACAATGATAGCACTTCTTGTCACTATTTTTATTCTTATCATGTTTATTCTTTTTCTTCCCTTTAGGTTCTTGGTTATTAGTCTGATGATTATTCGGACCATTATATTTCCTTTTATTTTTCCTTTCACGAATAAGTTCGTTCCACCTCTCCTACTGGTTCTAAGTTCTAACTCTCTAGCCCTTATACCAGATATCACCAAGTCTAGCCTAGGTACAACTCTTGTGTACTGTAGAGAGTTCTTAACGACACTATATTCTTCAGGCAGTGCATTTAATAGAATCATAGCTTTGCTAGAGTCTCATAGGGCTTGGTCCGTTCCTTTAAGGATTTGAGTCATTTTCGTAAATTCATCCAAATTATCATATATCAACTTATTAGTATCCATCTTGTAATTAAACAAATTTCCTTTTAAGAACACTAAATTTGGGGCAGAAACAACAGAATAAAGAGATTCGAGTTTACCCCAGAGTTGAATGGCGGTGTCCATTCCATCAACCTTTCTGATGACCGAATCTCCAAGGTGAAGGAAAATCAGGTTGTAAGCCTCTTCCAGGATTTCGTCCTTCGCTTCCTTTTCCATCTTTGGCCACTTTTCTGGATCCGGTTCCAGTGCCAAAGCCACCTTATGGTGGGAAAGCAGAACCCTCATTTTCTTCTTCCATGTGGTGAAATCTCTTTTCCCGTCAAATATCTCAATGTCGAGTCTCATGGTCGACATTTCTATTTCCTTTGATTCAAACACTTAATCGGCAATTCACCCAATCTGCCCTAACACAATCGGCAGATTACTCACCCAAACTACAATTGACAATTGCCCTCGGTAATTGCTCACCCAAAAATACAACTTCAACGGACCTTAATTACTCAAATTTGCAACTCCAAACCGAATACACCAGAGAACACACACCCTGATTCTACTGTAAAACTCTCACAGTATCACGCCCATCCCAATTTTTCAATGCAATCCAAATGACCTCAAACCAATTAATCAAAAAACAGAAACAGTAGTTCAAAACTGGTTCACCAGGGACTGGTCGGCAAGCAGCACAGGGGTCCAGCTCGGTCAACCCTGCTCTCTGGTCGGCAGTTTCAGAACTTTGTCTTCGACCCAAGAAGCTGGAAAAACAGTGACTCAGTTTGATGGGCGTCACCCTCAGCAACTCAGACGATCGGTGAACAGAGATCGTCTTGGCAGAACATGGGGTTTGTTTGCAGATCTTGATTCGCCCACAGCAGTTGAGTCTTGCTCGTTCACCCTTCAAGATCAGATCGTCCGCTCTGAGTTGATCTTCAGCCCAAGATATGATGTGGCTAGTTCGTCCAGTCTTGGTGGTTAGGGTCTTGTTCGACCAATTTTGTTTCTTGATCGAAACCCTAATCGGTAGTTTCTTTGATCTTGAATCGGCAGCTAGGGATCTGTCTTTTTGTTCTGTGATCTTGATCGGTGCTCTGTGTTTGTCTTCGAGTCTTGATCGGCAGAGTGGGCTCTGGTCTAGATTTATTAATTTTTGTTTTGTCAATTGCTTTCGTCGATGGCTTTGATCTTCAATTGATCAGTTTTATTGCCCTGCGTCTGTTGGCCGTCGTCTTCAAAGTGACTTCGTCGATGGCTTGACGGTGTTCTTCAATTGACGATCTTTTAGGGTTTTTTCTCAAGCCCAAAGCAGAGAGGCTGGGCTTCTGTGAATCTTGATTCCACTGATTTTCTTCTTTCGGCCCACTGGATCTATAGTCCAAAAGCTCTGATACCAATTGTTGATTTGCACCCTAAATCATTCGTCAAACTAATCAATCGACAATCAAGAATACAAGATTTTTACCGTGGTTCGCCGGAAAAATTCCCGACTACATCCACGTTGAACTCCGGAACAAGGAGCTCGCTGCACTAATCAATTTCAAGATTACACAAGAATCTTGAATCCGTTTACAAACAATAATTTCCCCAATCTCTCAATAAACCCTAATCTCTAAAAGTGTCAATCTCTCAAATTCCCAATTGAAAAATCACACTAACTTGGATTAGGAATAAGACTTAACACTTAGCCAACTAAAAGGAGAAAATTATGTAAACAATTAAAATGAAAACCTTAACTAATTCTTAACCTAAGCATCTTTTATATATGATGAGCAAAATGATGTAAATAGAACAACGGCAAGGATTGCGCCACGTGTCCCTCATCCAACCGTTGGATAAAGGCTTCACATTTTACACTATTCATATAATATTTCCGCGCTAATCCAAAATCATACATCAAATAAGCAAATACCGCCTTAACTAAGCATATTCCACTTATCACTTGTATATATGAAACATATAGGACACGCAAATGTAGCAAGTGTAATTGGTTTGCATTGCACCCATGCATGTGCCTAAACAAAATTGTACAATATATTGTTGACCAATTCAATTTAATTATTTTTGTTTTGGTATCCTTAGTCTTAGATATGGCACAACATTGGCCTTTTGGTAGGGCATTGAGGCCTACAAATTAACCCCATTTTAAGACAAATGAAACATGGTGTAGGACAACGAGAGTAACATCGATAGGGCACTTTACTTTCAACTTTTTTTTGTTTTGTTTTGAGTACTAGTTAAAAGCATCATACGTAAATAACTTAATTTGAGCTAATCAAATTATTAATGATGAGTGTGTGTATATGACACTCCTCTTATTAAAGCGGAAGGTCTTTGTAACCAATTAGACTCCCGTATATAGAATTAAAAAACTTGAAATGTGACATATAAGGACAATTCCTTTTAATTAATTGTAAAGATAGTCATTATTAGTATTTTTTTAAAAAAAAATTGTTGGAAACTCAGTCGTCAAATCATTTATTTCGGGTTTAAGCGAAATATGTAAAACCACATGTTGTCTGAGAGTCTTACAATAAATGCACTTCATGGATTCGAACACATGACCTGATGGTCAGATTCTGAGTATTACACCATCAAGTCACGCCCCTCGGGGACGTCAATATTAGTACTTGCCACCGCTATAAATGAAAACTCATTTTATTTTATTGATTTCTTTATTTAAAGTAGAATTTTTTAGTAGTGGGAATATAAGTTGAAGATGACAATGTTAAGATGTCATCAATATACTTATTCAGAAATGCTAAGTTATGGTGGAGATTGAATAATTGACAATACCTGCCTTAAAAAAGTTGGAATTGATACAGATTAAAGAATAACTTTGCAAATTGCAATAGCATTATGTGGTGTTAAAGCTTTTTTTTTTTTTTTTGTTACATCTAGAAATATTCATAGAAGTAGCTAGTAATTAAAGGTGCATTAAAGATATATCTTTTTTTAATATTAGAAATCACATCATCAAATCATTTTATTCGAATTTAAGCGGAATAGGTAAAACCTTCGGCCGCCCCAGACTAACTTTTTACAAGAAATACATTATCCGAATTCGAACTCAAGAACTGACAGCCAAATCATAAATTCTTTACTATCAAGCCACACTTTTTGAGGCGCATTAAAAATATATTATCTTCCCACATACTCTTTTTTCTTCAAGGCAGTGCCTGTCTACTGAGCATATAAAAAAGTATTGTGGGTAGTGCCTATCTTATTTGCAAAAGTTGACATTGGATGAGACACAGTAAAGCAAAAAAGATAAAGAAGCAACAAACATGAGAAACTTTTGTTGTCACTTTCTTTTTCACAAAACTTGGCCAGAGAGGAAAAGGATTCTGCTGTGGAATTAATGCATGAGGAATATAAAAAGAACACTGAATTTCACAAACCCTAAAGCCTAACAAATTATAAAGATGATGAAGATTCTATGTGTCCTTCCTCACTAAGTTAATATTTGGCAGGAAGCAAAAATAGTTTTGTAGCTAGGTTGAAATATTTTTATTTCTTATTATTGTTTGCAGGTTTTTGCAGCAAAGATGGAGTTTTTTGCACTCTCAAAAATATTTTGAACATCCTTTTATTTTGCACACTCATTACTAAAGAAATGATATATTTACTGACTGCGTTTTGCTTTAAAAAATTTAACCCAAGATTTGTTAATCTCGTTTTCCAAACAAGCTAGATTCAACTTGCCTTAATTTACAATTTTCTTCATTTCTCCTAAACCAAGTCGTCTTCATCTCGTGGGCATTCAGTTCGTCGTCTTCATCTCTTCAGTTCGTCGTCCACATTGCAATCCATCACCGGCGAACAAGTCTCCAGGGAACAAGTCCACGGTCATCTAGCGCATACCTTTCCTCCGTCAAAGGTGCTAATTCATTTCCTCTGCCTTCATTTTCGTTTCTTGATTGTTTTTAATTTTAAGGAGCATTTAAGGGTGTCTTGTTGGATTTTTTTTCCTGTATGAACTGGTTATGTGCATTTCAATTTTCTTGCTGGAATTTGGGTAGCAGATTTGTTTGGTTATCAGGTTTGTTTGGTAGCAGATTTGTTTGAGCGGAAGAATGTGAAATATATGTGTAATTTTTTTTCATACAGGCTTCATCCATAATTTGGGGGTGACAGACAATGAAAATTTTAGAATTTGACACTGAATTCGAAGAGGATGAGGGTGTAGATGTTCACATTAATGAAATTGATGATATACACGATGATGATCCAAAGACAGATATGGTTTTTGATAATGCTAATGAGATGTTTAATTATTACAAAGAATATGATAAACGAAAGGGGTTTACAGTACTGCGGAGAAGTAGTAAAAAGATGGGTGATGAGAATGTTAGGTATGTAACATTTGCTTGTGGGAGAAGCGGCTTTTCAAAAATGACATCGAGTAATATTTTCAGGCCCCAACCTAATTCAAAAATTAGTTGCAATGCTAAAATTTGTGGATGTGTAGATGAAGTTGGAAAATGGAGAGTTCGAACTTTAGTTCTCGATTACAACCATGTATTATTATCTCCATTGAAGTCGAAGTATTTCAGATGTAATTGTAGCATCAATGTACATGCAAAAAGGAAACTTGAGATAAATGATAGAGCTGGAATAAGAGTTGCCCAAAGTATCAATTCTCTTGTTATTGAAGCTGGTGGGCATGAAAATGTTACATTCACGGCAAGAGATTGTAGAAATCATGTTGACAAATAAAGAAGATTACGGCTTGGCGAAGGAGATGTTGTTGTTTTACAAAACTACTTGATGAAAATGCAAGCAGAAGACGATTGGTTTTACTTTAGCTTCAACTTGGATGATGAAGGTCGATTAAAAAATATTTTTTGGGCTGATCTGAGGAGTAGGGCCGCCTACAAATCTTTTGGTGATGTTGTTACATTTGACACCACATATCTAACAAATAAATATGATTATCACATGAGGACATTGAGACTTTTACATGGTTATTTAGGACATGGTTATCTTGCATGTCTTATGCTTCACCTATTGGAATCATTACTGACCAAGACAAGGCAATGAAAAATGCTATTGAGATTATTTTTCCTACTACTCGACAATTGGTGGTGTTTGTGGCATATACTGAAGAAAGTTTCTGAAAAATTAGGAGGTTATATGGAATATCATGCAATCACTCAGTTATTACATTCCGCTGTTTATGATTCACAATGTGTTGCACAATTTGAGGAAACTTGGCATTATATGCTTGTTCAATATGATTTGGGCGATAATGAATGGCTTACTGTGTTATATCAGGACATACATCATTGGGTTCCGTGTTTTCTAAAGAATAGTTTTTGGGCAGGCATGTCAACCACTCAACGTAGTGAAAGTATGAATGCCTTCTTTGATGGGTATGTTAACTCAAAAACAACATTGAAATAATTTATTGAGCAATATAACCATGCTTTGCGAAGTAAAGTTGAAAAATAAGTAAGAGAATCTATGAAGTCACTTTCACAGCAACTTCCTTGTGTAACAAAATACAAGATGGAGCGGCAAATACAACCCAATGGATATAACAAGAAAAACTCAACCAAGCTTAAATGGAAACCACCCAAAATCAAGAGAGAAAATTTGAAGCTCATGCCTGCTCAATCCTCATAAATCGAAAAACTTTATATTCTTTCATAAATAAAGCACTTCCATCACTACACAAAAACACAAGTTTTAATCCACAGCCCAACCGCATCATATTCTCCTGTAAGCATTGATACAAATCTACCTTACATATACCAACTTATCTTCCCTTGCGGTTGATAAGTGTGGTTTATACCAACTTATTCTAGCATTTTTAGCCTATTATTTTGTTATGGTTCGAGTCATTTAATGTATTTTATAGTTTATTTTATGTCTTATTTATAGGAAGCATTATAACATCAAGAATGGAGCAAATACGTATATTTTGGGACCTATCGGGAGTATCAGACTCAAGAAGCAGCAAAAACATGCATCAGCTGCGCACTGAAATTAAAAAGGCTATAAATTTTGATTTAGAAAGAGTTACGAGACCCATAATATATTGATTTGCATCTACTCGACGAGATCTAGTCATTTACATACATTTTCCCGAGAGTTGGGCGCTGCAGCGTCCACTGTTCAGCGCCGCAGCGCCCCCTGCGGAAGAAAACCTGCGCAAGCCAGGAAAGTGAATTTTAGGGTTTTTAACATGTATTATGACTCTCATGCTCTACTATAAATATATCAGTTCGTCCAAAACTAGAGGAGGAGGCTAATACAGAGTACAAAAACACTGAAATAAATATTTTTAGAGATCCAAGGAGATGATTGAAGAGCGACGAGATGAGACAAAAGCTGTGACATCCGAGGAGGAAGAGATTCAATTCGGGTTTTATCATCTTATTTATTTCTTAGAACTCTAATGATTTCCATTAGATTCATGAATTGTTTATCATTGATTTTATCTTTTGTCATTAACTAACTCCTTGATTCTGGAGAATGGTGTAATCGATGCTTGAACCTTGTATTGTGTTTATCAATTTTGTTATGAAGTTTTATTGATTTATTTATATTCTTTTGAGTTTAATTCTTTGTGTTTGCTGGCCACAAATATGATGATATAAGTTTATAATCTATCACTCGAGAGAGGGGATTTTGAATGGATCTAGAGAATATGACCTAGGTGTAGACACTGCATTTTTACACATAAGTCTCTATGATGAGTCTCATTTTGGAGACACTACCTTTTAAGTCACGGAGGTCACGGAAAACGAACATATGAAGGGGGAATTCAGAATAAACAAGGTTCACTGTCTTCGTTGGTGCTGCGTTCGTTACTTCGTTCGAACGTCAGGCAGATTGCGGACGTTCGTGCCGCGTTCGAGGAAGCGTTCGAACGGTGTCGGTAATTCTGGTGTTGCTGCTAGCCTCGCACCCCAGCCCAATTAGCCCCCCAAAGCCCATAAAACACATCCCAAATTAAATAAATAAATATTAATTAAAACATTAACTAAATAAGATAATAATTAAATTAATTAAATAATTAAATAAAACATTTACCAAACTTAAACCAAAATCATGCCTAATTTAAATAATTCATATACTAAAATTAAAATAAGATATGCCTAATTAAAATCAATCCTAACCAATTAAAGCCAATCAAATATTCAACCTTCCTAATCCAAACCAAATCAAATCCCTTGCTTTCCTTGTCCAACACCAAATCAAATCCTCCCTTTAATGCCAAATCCCTTCCTTGTGAGACAATGAGTAACCCTAGCCATTCTCTATATAAACAACCCCTAACCAAGACATCCAATCTCCTAGCTCATTCATACAAGAAAAGCCTCCCCTAGCTCTCCACTCCCTCATTACCAAATTACAGCAGCCCAATAACGCCCAATACAGCAGCCATACCACGTAACAAACACACAACACACACAACAACCCCTCCCTCACCAAATTAACGAGAACAACACACAGCAGCCCCAAAACTGCCCCTGAAATCAGTCTCAAACAGCAGCCCTAAACACACACCAAAACATTCCCCTAAATTACCAAAAAATATTAACCAAAACATCCCAAAAACAGTAACTAAAATACAGCAGCAAAACAGTAGCAACGGCAGTGAATCGGAGTCAAAAGCAGCAGCAAAAGATGGAGAACGACAACCCAAAACAGTAAGACAACGAACGAGAACAGTGAACCAGTGAACCGGAAGAGTTGCGGAGCATCCACCCTTCCGACGATCGTGTACCGTACATCTGAGAGGTGATTTAAAAGGTTAGACCTGATGGCACTTTTTCATTAGTTTATATTCGTTTCTTTTATTATTGAATTCTATTCGCATGAGAGTCGTTTATGGATGCATGTTGTGGCTTGAATGAAATGGAAGAGTGCTGTCTCTTGTGGTATATAGGATGGAAACCCAGACGTAAATTCCGTAGCCGAATCCGAATGGACGGTAGTGCGGTCTGTACTTGGGATACAACTCCACGTACCACTTGAGTAAACGGCACCTCCTCTTGTTTTGTGTTGTTTTGGTTTATCTATTTCTTGTTACTTAAATTATGTATGTCGCTTATTTGTGTATGATATAATCGAGTGCATGGGCTCAGTAAGTGCGATGAAAGGTCCCCTAATCGGAATGGTTAAAATCCTTCACCACGATGCTTTGCCGCACCGATTGATGTGTGTTCGGTTGAATGCGAGATACGTTCAATCGGACACATTACGTTTAATATTATTGCTTTTAACTTTTTATATGCATGATTCAATCGAGCGCATGGGCTTAGTAAGTGGAATGAAAGATCCCCTATGGGGAGGGGTTAAAGCCCTTTACCACGATGCTTAGCCGCGCCGGTTGACGTGTGTTCGGTTGGATGTAAGATATGTTCAATCGGACATACTTAGTTTGATATGATTGTCTTTATGTTTGTATGCATGATTTGATGTAACGCGCATGGGCTTAGTATGTTGGTCTAAAGGTCCTCTCTTTGAGAGATCAAGAGCCCCAAAAGGCCACCTTTACGGCAGTATTTCGCCGCGCCCCTTTATTTTGTTGTTTATGTATTGCGTCCCATTTCATGCATCAGGTCTGTTCCCGTTCGAACGCAACTCGAACGCGCATGCATTTTGCCTTATCATGCATCAGGTCTCATCTCCGTTCGAACTCGTTCACGAACGCCACACGAACGTGAGCATTCTGTTTCATTTCCGTTCGAACGTGTTCACAAACGCCATACGAACGTGTGCATTCTGTTTCATTTCCGTTCGAACGCGTTCACAAACGCCATACGAACGTGAGCATTCTGTTTCATTTCCGTTCGAACGCGTTTACAAACGCTACTCGAACGAGAACCTTCTGTTTACCGTTCGAACACGTCTACAAACGCTACACGAACGCACACGGTAAACAGATCCTCTTGCATCACGTTACGACATGTCCATCTTAGCATATGGTTACCCCTTTGAACGCTATGCATTTGTATTACCTCTCTAGTTGTCTATTTCTGTTACGCGCCTACAATATTATTTGTCGTCATTTTTTATTTCCTTTACATTACATGCAAATGTTACCATGACTGTTTGTGTTTATATTTACATGAATGATTGAATTCTTATGACGTTATGTGCTTGTTGTTGCAAAGGCCTATTTTTGAGCATGTGAATTTGGCAATAAGATTTGGTTTCATGTATGTTAGATGTAAACTATACTTTTAAGCATGTGAATCTAGGATTGTGTTGCACTTGGAAATATATGTCATAGGCTTGGTTGGATTATTGCATAAATCTTTACATTACAAGTTGCATAAGTAAGGGACCATTCCGAACCCAATGGTTTGAGGTCTTCCCTTGCGAGGGGTGAGTGCGGCCTTAAATCTTTGTCCTGGTTCACACCGGGTGGCGACTCCATGTTATTTCGTACTTCCCAACTAGGCCCCCGAGACTGGAACAGCATGCGTCGTCCAGATTCCTGTGTGTTCCCACACTAGGGTTTTATAGAGTTCGAGAGAATCTGTAGTCCTTTGAAGTCGTTAACATAGAATCACAAATCGTAATGAGTTATTAATTATTGGATTTTTATAGAGATATCAAAGTCTATAGTTAATGATATTTTCACTCGGCACTCGAGAGAGATAGTGGATATTTTCGGAATCTTGACTTATAAACAATATAACTGAACATGGTAATTGGCATAACAAATACATAGGCAACAGCTAGGTGAAATCAGGATCTAGAATTTCTATCATATCAGTTCCTCCTATCTAAATATTTTTATATTTTATTTATTTATTAAAATCTTTATTATTTGTTGTCTAAATAAAGTGAGGATTATCAATTGTAGTACTTATTGCGAGTTAACGCAATCCATGTGGGTTCGACACTCTAAACTCATTTACACTAAAACTTGACACCGTACACTTGCGGTACGATTTAAAAATATCACAATAAGTTTTTGGCGCCGTTGCCGGGGATTGTTTGTTTAATTCACATTGATACTACTACCAAGTAATTTTAGCTTTAATTTAGAATTTTATTTTTATTTTTATTTCCTTTAGTTTTGTCTTAAGTTTTATTTTTGTTTTTATTATTTTTTTTTCTTACGAGGTGAGTTTGAAAAAAAGCAATGGCAGATCCTGTTAGTGCACTGATAGCTCAAGTATCGTCCCTCACGACTCATCTAGCAATATTGACAAATCAAATGGGCCAACCGTCTATTGAAGCTGCTTCTGCTAATGGAATGCTTTTATCGAACAGAGGAGCAGGATTTGAACAAGTACAGTATGTGAACAATCAGAACTTCAACAACTGTAAAGGCAGTCCTATGCCTAATTATTATCATCCGAATTTTTCATATGCTGATATGGAGAACGTTTTACAACCTCCTCATGACTTCAATTATCCAAGAGCTGAGCAGAAACTTTCCTTAGAAGACCTCATGAGCACTTTTATAGCTACAGCTTCAGAGAGGTGTGAGAAGAATGAGTCAAGGCTGGATGACATCGAAACACGAATGGGCAATATAGAGGCAAATATGAAATCTGTAGAAGCGCAAATTGAGTTGCTTGTTTCTTCCATGGCCAATCAACAGACATGGGTGTCTCCGAGTGATATTGAAGTCATCTCCAATGAGCAATGTCAAATCATAACTTATAAGAGCGAAAAAGAGTTTAAAGACACCTCTCAGGACTTAGGCAGTAAAGAAAATGAAATGGTATTTCAAGAGGAAACAGTAAAAGAAGAAGAAAACAAATGTGAATTGATAATGAGAGGTCAAAATGAAGAAGTCACCTTCAGTGTTTTCAGAGCCATGCCAAGCCCTCAAGGTGATGCAGAATGTCACAGAATATATACAGTAGAAAATAGAGTTGTAAACACACAGGGTGGATCATTTCAGCAACCTATGAGAATAATACAGTCATGCATAAAGGAAGATTTTCTGCAGCTAAACTTGAAACCACTCCCAAAGCACCGTAAAAAGAGGAAAAGAAAAGTCAGTGCTCACTTGGAGATGACCCCTGGAAGGTTAAAAAGGAGGCCGAGCCAATTTTTCCGAATGTGCAGTGCAAAATTTCCAATTAAGGGGAAATCTACATATCATGGGGGACCATCTATGGATAAATTACCACAGCCTGCCAAACTGTCTTTTTCATGTCATAAGAACCGGTGGATACCAAAGAAGAAAGCAGATGAGATTACATGGTTCACTACGTTTAAGCCACCATAATCATTTTGGGTGGTTGCGTCTGGCTGAAGACGTTAAACTTAGCCCTAGCGGGGAGGCAACTCTTACATTTGTTTTATTATTATTTTCTTTATTTTAAATTTTTATTTTATTGTATGCTATTTATTAAATTGCATGTTATTTATGCAGGTAGCACGAGACACACAACGCCCGCGCAACAAAATTCTAACCAGCAAGAGCCTGATCAGCTTCATGCACGGTAGTGTTGTTCCTTACTCTTGTTCTTTATATTTATCTTACATTGAGGACAATGCAAGTTCTAAGTTTGGGGGTGTGTGCATGCTGTTTACTTGCTATTTAGTTGTTTAAAATTATTGAAAAAATTATTATTTTTAGTCCTAGATAGTAAAGCATAAATCCTGTGATGATATTGTTTGTTTATGGATGAAATTTTAGAAACGATAAGTGCCCGATTTACTTTTATCTGATGCCCTGAATAAATGATCTATGTTAGACTCGTAAGCACTTAAAAATAGGTTTTTAACAGTGAAAACTTAAGTAGTTAACAATATGACTAGTTGAAGAAATTGCATGTCGATGAATGACCATTTGCTTAGATATCTATCTTGATTTTCTAGTGTTTTGAAGTGTGGTATAACTAAAAAGAAAAATGTCTCTAAAGAAAGAAAATAAACCACCTATAACCGATAAGCGTGAAGCTACCATGGGCGAGTATTATGACCACCATGAGGAGAAATGCTACCTTAAATGGTAGGTGAGTTGAAAAGAAAAAAAATGCAAAAAGAAAAGCAAAAAGAGACAAGAAAATAAGAGAAAAATCATACCATATTTAGCACAAAATAAAGCAATTACAGAGCATAATTGAGATATCTAGGTTGGTTTGACCTATCGATTCTAATTTTTAAACGAAATCATTGAGTTGGATTACGTAGGAGTCAAGCTGTGACTGAACCTTTACACACACACACTGTGAGTCTAGCTTAGATAATTTACTCAAGAATTTGGATTCGAGTTGCAATTGTGTACTTTGAAGGTTCTCTAATTTCATTTATAAACTTTCTTTGAGGAAAATTTTATGTGCAACTATCGGGACTATGTTTTGTTATTTTTATATTTTTGCATGATTGTGTGTGAATGACGTTTGTGGGTATCGTCGCTGTAAGCCCTCACGAGACTATAACTCGTCCACTAGGGCCGCCTAAGGGTTTAAAGGCTTGTTGCATATGGTAAATGCAATCGTGATCCCTAAGAAAGTGGCCTAGTTAATTTAGTTATTTTTATTTATTTATTTGAAATTAGTTTTTATTTTATCTTTAGCTCGGGACTAGCAAAATCTTAAGTTTGGGAGTGTTTGATAAGTGTGGTTTATACCAACTTATTCTAGCATCTTTAGCCTATTATTTTGTTATGGTTCGAGTCATTTAATATATTTTATAGTTTATTTTATGTCTTATTTGTAGGAAGCATTATAACATCAAGAATGTAGCAAATACGTATATTTTGGGACCTATTGGGAGTATCAGACTCAAGAAGCAGCAAAAACATGCATCAGTTGCGCACTGAAATTAAAAAGGCTATAAATTTTGATTTAGAAAGAGTTACGAGACCCATAATATATCGATTTGCATCTACTTGACGAGATCTAGTCATTTACATACATTTTCCCGAGAGTTGGGCGCTGCAGAGTCCACTGTTCAGCGCCGTAGCGCCCCCTGCGGAAGAAAACCTGCGCAAGCCAGGAAAGTGAATTTTAGGGTTTTTAACATGTATTATGACTCTCATGCTCTACTATAAATATATCAGTTCGTCCAAAACTAGAGGATGAGGCTAATACAGAGCACAAAACACAGAAATAAATATTTATAGAGATCCAAGGAGAGGATTGAAGAGCGACAAGAGGAGACAAAGGCTGTGACATCCGAGGAGGAAGAGATTCAATTCGGGTTTTATCATCTTATTTATTTCTTAGAACTCTAATGATTTCCATTAGATTCATGAATTGTTTATCATTGATTTTATCTTTTGTCATGAACTAACTCCTTAATTCTGGAGAATGGTGTAATCGATGTTTGAACCTTGTATTGTGTTTATCAATTTTGTTATGAAGTTTTATTGATTAATTTATATTCTTTTGAGTTTAATGCTTTGTGTTTGCTGGCCACAAATATGATGATATAAGTTTAGAATCTATCACTCGAGAGAGGGGATTTTGAATGGATATAGAGAATATGATAGGGTTTTATAGAGTTCGAGAGAATCTGTAGTCCTTTGAAGTCGTTAACATAGAATCACAAATCGTAATGAGTTATTAATTATTGGATTTTTATAGAGATATCGAAGTCTATAGTTAATGATATTTTCACTCGGCACTCGAGAGAGGGAGTGGATATTTTCGGAATCTTGACTTATAAACAATATAACTGAACATGGTAATTGGCATAACAAATACATAGGCAACATCTAGGTGAAATCACGATCTAGAATCTCTATCATATTAGTTCCTCATATCTAAATATTTTTATATTTTATTTATTTATAAAATCTTTATTATTTGTTGTCTAAATAAAGTGATGATTATCAATTGTAGTACTTATTGCGAGTTAACGCAATCCCTGTGGGTTCGACACTCTAAACTCATTTATACTAAAACTTGACACCGTACACTTGCGGTACGATATAAAAATATCACAACAGCGGTTAAGAGAGACAATTTTCAATTTTGGGATATAACCAAACCAAAGTCTTTTCCTGCTAGATGTAATCGACTAAATAAATGAACAGACAAACAGAGGATTGAAAGCAACTAACAATGAACAGACAAGCAGATGATTGAAAGCAACTAACAAATAAATGTTTTGGAACTTTAGACAACTTTGGCTTCCCAAATTATCTTCCAATCCAGACCCTAGAATTCCTTCCACCATAATCCAAAGAGATTTTCAATCAACCATAGATAATACTAAAACCAAACAAATCTGCTACCAAACAAATCTGATAACCAAACGAATCTGCTACCCAAATTCCAGTAAGAAAATTGAAATGCACATAACCGGCTCATATAGAAAAAAAAATCCAACAAGACACCCTTAAATGCTCATTAAAATTAAAAACAATCAAGGGAAGAAAATGAAGGCTGAGGAAATGAATTAGCACCTTTGACGGAGGAAAGAGACGCGTTGGATGGCTGTGGACTTGTTCGCTGGAGACTTGTTCGCCAACGACGGACTGAAACGTGGACGACGAACTGAAGAGATGAAGACGACGAACTGAATTCCCACGAGATGAAGACGACTTGGTTTAGGAGAAATGAAGAAAATTGAAAATCAGGGCAAGTTGAATCTAGGGTGTTTGGCAAACGGGATTAACAAATCTTGGGTTAAATTTTTTTAAAGCAAAACGCAACCTCTGCTGTCGTTCTGTAGGATTGTTTGTACCTTTTGTCAGTAAGTATATCATTTCTCCTCATTAATATTGTTTTTTTTCAAAATATTCCTTGACTAAGAAGAATCTCTAATTTGTTATCTTGTTTCCTCTAATGATGAGCCGACCAACCTAATTTATTTGGTTTGATTTAGATTGATTTCTACTAATGGGGTCATCTATTTCCGACTATATGTCTCATGCTTAAGCTGTCGATTTTAAATATTACAAATAATATTAAATTTTTTTTTTTTTTGCAACACATATCATGATAAGCCTAAAGCCTTTATCACTGAGACAACCACTTACGGATTAGGATAAGCCCAAAGCATTTACTTGAGGTTAAGTAATACTAAACTTGCATAATTTAATCGTAAAATATAAAAGAATTAAACATTTGATACCTTATAATTAAATATTATCAGGAAACTCGAAATTATCGACAGAATATTTGGTCGGTAATCACAAAAATTCGATCGATAATTGGATCATTTGTATTAAATTACCAATCAAAATATGATTTGTCGGTAAAATTAATTACCGAATTACCTACCGAAACATAACTCGGTAGGTAATTTCTTAAAAAATAAATAAATAAAATATTAGAGATTGTCGATCGAATATAATTCGGTCAGTAAACACACTGCATTCTTAAAAAAAATGTGGGCCCACCCAACCGGCCATGGGTGGGACCCACACTTGGGCCTTAATACCACCCAAAGACGGGCCCAAACTATTCAATTAGTAGTTATTGTCGTTATAAAATGGTGTCAAATTAATCTTTAGCGCCGTATTTAACGACTGAATATTCGATCGGTGATATCGATCGATAATTTCATATTTTCTTGTAATGAATGATTGTTATTTAAGATTAATAATAAAATCAACAATAGCCTAACATAGGGTAATTACCAATAAGCGCCATATCATAGGAGACAATTTTGTAAATCTTACAAAATTAAATATTATATATTCAAATTGCATTCCGTATACCAAAATCTCTTAATTACCAGCACATTGATCCTTTTTACCGTTGCAAATCACGAGGTTAATGAAATTTAATAGAATCAAAGAAAATTAGGAAAGTTAGGAATTTATGAGTTAAATTTTCTCAAGTACTCATATTTACAAGGGCAATATGGTCCTTCCACTGCAAAGTGGCAACGGTATAAAAAGGCGAAAACTAACGGTAATTTCACATTCTGGAGTCAGCAGATGGGAGCGGCTGAGTTGAGAATCAAGAGAGAAGAATGCAAGCGAACCAAACACGATTCTCATTTCTCTAAATGGAAGGTATACGATCTGTTTCTTTTAAATAACCAATTTTAGCTTTCTGGGTTTCTTGATTAGAGTGTTCGTTAAAAGATTCCTAGACTATTCAGTATATAGTATAATAGCCTTAAAAGATCTATGTAGCCGATCCATCTAATGGGAAAAACTTTTTTTTTTTTTGTTTTGGTTTCTTGATTAGGGTTTAACTTGCAATTTTATGTGGTTGCACTTGCTAAAATTATTGTTGGTGATTTTGCTTTTTAGTAATTTGTGCATTTTGAGTGTAATGGCTGTTTTAGGTTCTTGTTGGGCCATCAGATTGGGCAGATTATTTACTTGGGAAGGAAGGGGCTGATAGATATAGGGTTCACAACCTTCCTGCTACATCAGATCCAGGACTCTATGAGCTTGGAATCGCTCTATCTCGCACTAACAAGCTTGAATCTGATGATGTGGTTGTGGTTTATCTTGGACAAGCTGACAGTGTCCGAACGCGACTCCAGCGTTATGGCCGTAGTGGTGCTCATTTGAATAACTCAAATGATGGGTCTGGTTGTTTTGATGATATATTCGGTAGAGGTCACTCCATTGTGTATAGATGGGCTCCTGTAAGTGCACCGCATCCTTTTGAGAATTTCATTTTGATTGCTTCTATAATTTCATATGCAGACTTCTTTTATTTATTTATATTATGTTTTGTATGAATTGATTGGAAGTTTAATACTATGTATAGGATAGATTCAAAGAGGTAGAGAAATAATCACCGCCCCTGTTTAAAACTATGATTAATCATGACTTTCGAAGCATCTTTAGAGAAGTTGCCGGTGAACCAAGAACAATCTTTAAGAATGATGTATGCTTACACATTTTTTTCATTTCATGATATCAATATTGAATGTTTAAAGATCAAGGATTGTGAAATGGGTATGGGGATTACTCTATAAAGTTCTCTTCAGATTCATTCTACCTACCCGACAGGACAAAATTAATTGATGGATAATATTATCCTTAACTGGTAATATTTGACATTTAGGATAGAACAAAATTTTGGCTAGTACAAAAGTTGTCCAAGGTATGGATTTCGTTCTCAATTCTTGCATTTTTTTGGTTTATTAAATCCATTGCATATTGCAGAAACCAGTTCTTGTATCTTCAATTTTTTTGTTGTTTTAAAGAATTTAACCAGGCCATGGCCCGAGGCTTTTAACCTGCATTTTATAAAGAAGCACAAATGTGAAAATTTTAAGAAATATTAATCACTCATGTGTGTGTGTGTATATATATAAGGCAGCTTCAGGTCCGGACGTCTAGATGAAATTTTGCTTCCAGACCAACGAAAAGTCTAGTACTAGTGTTTTGTCTGTATCCGAATTTCAAAAAAAAATTACACGACAAAGTACTAGTACTTTGCGTTGGTCCGGACGCAAAAATTCATCCAAACATCCGGACCTGAAGATTTCCAATATATATATATATGTCGCATCTGGGCCAATGTGTGTGTTTCAGTGGTTCTGCAAAGTTTGGGTCTTTTCTTAAATTTGATTTATTTTCTTTAATTTTCTCCATTATTGTTTGACAGATGAAAAATAAGGCAGATGCTCTGAAAACAGAAAGTGAACTCCTCAATACATTTGATTATGCATGGAACAAAGGAAGTAATGGCACACGTCGCCATTATGATGTCATTCAGAAACTCAATAATGTTGCTGCAAACAATATTCAGTTTCCTAAAACTATCAGGAAGCTTCTATATTTCAGTCATAAGCCAGCAGGCATTAAAATCAAAGCAATCAAGCTGCCTACAGAACAAAATAAATCCAGCAAATATGATGATGATGAGGGTCTCAATTTCCTTTCTCAAATTTTTAAGTTTACCAAATGGCAGCCTAAGTTAGTTTTGGATAGACATGGTGCTGATAAGGACCATACAGGTATATGTGGGGTTTCCTTAGATGACAGTTCTGTCTGTAGTAGGCCACCGGTTGAAGGAAGAAAGAGGTGCGCTCAACACAAGGGTTTGAGGGTCAGTAGGTCAAACCCAGTGAATCCAGTGGTAACAGAGAAGTGCACAATTAGTGAAGAGCACGAATGGAGAAAAACTAATGGATCCAATTCTAACTTAACAGGAACATCAGAATATGTGCATGATGCGGTTTTGGATTCGAATGCTCGCAGTTCTTCTAAATCTCCTGAAATTTATAGACCTGGAAGGGTACAACCTCAAGTTTTCTCAGAGAGTTCTACAGCCAAACACCACTATGATACTATATGTGGGGTGGAATTAGGCAATGGGACTTCCTGTAACCGGCAACCTGTTAAAGGAAGAGTGAGATGCGAGGAGCACAAAGGGTTGAAGATTAAAGGGATCAAACCCATGTCAGCTGCAGAAGATCAATCCAATGTGTGTGATGGAGGTTCAAATTTAAGTACATTTGATGAAAGGAACCATTGTAGCTCTGTTTGCGGAGCTCAGACACTTAATGGTTCATACTGCAGAAGGCCTGTTAAGGGAGATACAAGTTGTTGGCAGCATTCAAAGCAGGTGCTCAATGAGGGTTCAACAATCAATTCATGTAATGACTGGAGTTCTGGAGGAAACTCTGTCTGCGGAGCTCCTACACGTAACGGTTCTCATTGCAAAAGAGCAGTTAAGGGAGGTGGAAGGTGTTGGCAGCATTAGAACAAGTATGGTCTTAACTTACCTTACCGAAGAATTCATTTCGTAAGAGAGCTCCCGCAGGCTTCGTGCAGGTTCTTCGAGGAAGCTGTTTGTGTGCTGTATCATAGTCTAGTTATATACTAATACACACATTAGATTATGCTGTAGTATGATGAGAAGTCCTTTATTCTCCTGTAGAACTGTAGAATGCAGTTGCATATTTATTCTAAATTATGTATAAGTAACCAGTTAAATTAAATTAATAAAAGTTATGTATTTGCAGTTTCTGTTTTGTGATTTGTACTTTGAGGCCATCACAAAGTGAGATTATCTAATTCTGTTGGGAAGAAATTATTTTTCTCAAGTATATAACTTAAGTATGTCTTTTCAATTAAAGGTTTCAAGTAGCTTTATATATTTGACTTGTGACTATAATTAGTGAAAATTCTGGGTTATCCTAAGATTTTAACCCTATGTGGAATTACAAGCAATAAACAGGACAAGTTCTAATTACTGCTACTATGGAATTGAGACAGGCAATTACCAAATCAACCAACAAAAATAATATGCTGCAAATGTAAAAACAATAACAATAATTAAAGCAGCAAATATATCAAACCACAATATTAATCAATAATAGAAATTGCGGAAAAGTAAATCAATCACACAAAATTCAACACAATAATTTTGGTGACGAAGTGGAAAACTCTTCCGAGTAAAAAACCACTCCGGGTATAGGCTACCACCTGAATCCACTATATAGAGAAAAACTTACAGCGATGGTCAAGACCTATGGTGGCAACTTCACCGACTCAAGTACCTCAATACTGCAAGAACTCAAGGAACTCCTCAAGCCCGCGACCCACGTTTTCTTCAGAACCTCTGAAGTCTCTGAGTAGATTATATCACCAATGACGCCGGAACTCCGACTACCAAACTTCCTCCTAAAGAACTCTAAAGGCTTAGGGAATTTGGGTTAAGTTGTGTTGAAGGTTTATCAAATAATGGATTTCACCATTAACAAATAAGACATGAGATTCAAAGAGTCTTCAAGGTGAAATCAAAGAGAGTTGAAAGCTTTGAGAGGTTTTGGCTCAAAAGGAATGTGTTTCAACTAATGAGAATGACGACTAAGTGTTATATTTATAGGTACGGTGAAAAACTAGGGTTTTGCATGCCAAAAACGCGTCCAGATGCGACTGGCGTTCGAACGCTTACTAGAACGCTCCACGAACGCTGATAAGTGTGGTTTATACTCACTTATTTCGACATCCTTAGCCTATTATTTTGGTATGTTTCGAGCCATTTAATGTATTTTGTAGTATCTTTTATGTCTTATTTGTAGGAAGCATTATAACATCGATAATGGAGCAAATATGTGTGTTTCGGGATCTATTGGGAGCATCGGACTCAAGAAGCAGTAAAAACCAGCATCAGCTGCGCACTGAAATTAAAAAGGCTATAACTTTTGATCTAGAAAGAGTTACGAGACCCATAATATATCGATTTGCATCTACTCGAGGAAATCTAGTCATTTACATACATTTTCCAGGGAGTTGGGCGCCGCAGCGCACACTGTTCAGCGCCGCAGCGCCCCATGCGGAAAAAAACCTGCGTAAGCCAGGAAAGTGATTTTTAGGGTTTTCAACATGTATTATGACTCCCAGGTTCTACTATAAATATATCAGTTAGTCCAAAACTAGAAAGGAGAGGCTAATACGGAGGCTAATACAGAGCACAAAACACAGAAACATATATTTTTAGAGATCCAAGGAGAGGATTGAAGAGCGACAAGAGGAAATTAAGGCTGTGACATCCGGAGAGGAAGAGATCAATTCGGGTTTTATCTTCTTATTTCTTTCTTAAAACTCTAATGATTTCCATTAAATTCGTGGCTTGATTATTTATTGTTGTATCTTTTGTCATGAATTTACTACTCCTTAATTTTGGAGAACGATTGTAATCTATGCTCAAACCTTGTATTCTATTTATCAATTTTGTTATGAAGTTTTATTGATTTATTTATATTCTTTTGAGTTTAATGCTTCTTTATTGTTGGCCACAATTTGAGATGATGAATGTTTAGAATCTATCACTCGAGAGAGGGGATTTTGAATAGATCTAGAGAATATAACCTAGGTTTTTATAGAGTTCGAGAGAATCTGTAGTCCTTTGAAGTCGTTAAAATAGAATCACAAATCGTAATGAGTTGTTAACTATTGGATTTTTTATAGAGATATCGAAGTCTATAGTTGATGATATTTTCACTCGGCACTCGAGAGGGGAGTGAATATTTTAGGAGTCTTGACTTATAACAATATAACTGAACAAGGATTAATTGACATGACAAATACATAGGCGACAGCTAGGTGAAATCAGGATCCATAATCTCTATCGTATTAGTTCCTCATATCTAATTATTTGTAATATTTTATTTATCTATTATAAATCTTTATTATTTGTTTTCTAAATAAAGTTAGGATTATCAATTGTAGTACTTAGTGCGAGTTAACGCAATCCCTGTGGGTTCGACACTCTTTCACTGATTTATACTAAAACTTGACACCATACACTTGCGGTACGATATAAAAATATCACAACAAACGCGTGCCCACTGGAAAGACTCGTTCGAACGGCCATCAAACGCACAACGAACGGATGCTCTCTGGAATGATCACGTTCTAACCCAATAAAGAACGTGCCACTAAAGCAACACGTTCGAACACTGCAACGAACGCACCACGAACGCATGTCTGATGCACAGCAGCCAGAAACCAGTCTAATTGCACAAAGATTTTCATGAAAGATTACAACTCAATTGAACTTGTTTTGTCACGGATACATGCCAATTAAAAAGGGGCTAACAATTAGAATCTTGAGAGAGTAAAAGAGAATAAAAAATAAATTTGAGATTTTTCCACCACCTACCTTTAAAAAAATGTAAAAAAAAATAAAATAAAATTGTTTGCATGTTTAAAAAAAAAAATAAGAGAGAGACTACTTTGCTTGAGGGGTTTACCTAAATTGGTGTCCGAATAAGTTAAATATAAATAGTATTTTTGATAAAATAAATCATGGGGTCACAAGTGAAGTGACTAGGCTAGCGCAGTGAAGTGGAGGACTTATTTGATATAATTAGAAAAAAACCTGTGCTCATTTTAGAAACTATAGAATATTAGGGATCCATGTGTTATTACCCAATAATGAACTGTTATTGCTTTGCGACTTGCGATATTTTCATTATCTTCTTAATTAAAGGGAATATGTTTTAAAACGAAGTAAGTTTGCAGTAGAGCTGAGCTAATTGATTATCATAGCGAGAGATTGCAACAATGGCGTCTCTAGTATCCATTCAACAACGCGCGGGAAACTCCATGATTATCTCTTCTAACTTGAACTCTAGAATCCGCCACTCAATCTCTGCTGCTAATTCAATCACTCTCAAAGCTTCGTCTCCAGTAAAACCTCTTTGCGCCTACGCAACCCCCAATTCGAGGGTTCATCGCAACACTCGGTTGAACAAGAAACAGAGAAATCCCTCCTCGAACGAGCAACAGCAAGAGCTTAAGACGGGTGGTAGTAATCAAAAGGTGAGCGACCCATTACGCGGAAACGCTCAATTAGAGAATCTTGATGTTGATTTGTTGAGTTTGTGCAAGGACGGTAAGGTTAAAGAAGCAATAGAGTACATGGGTCAAGGTGCTTCCGCTGGTTATGATGTGTTCAGTTTGTTGTTGGATTCATGTGGGAAATTAAAGTCGATTGAGATGGGAAAAAGGGTTCATGAATTGTTAAGGAAGTCAGCGTTTGTTAAAGATATTGAGTTGAACAATAAATTGATCGAAATGTATTGGAAATGTAGTAATACGAGACTCGCGCGGAAGGTGTTTGATCAATTGCGTGAGAGGAATTTGAGTTCGTGGCATCTAATGATCAATGGGTATGCGGCAAATGGGCAAGGTGGTGATGGGTTGATGTTGTTTGAACAAATGAGAAAAACAGGCTTTCAAGTGGATAAGGAAACGTTTGTGGTGGTTTTAGCAGCGTGTGCTAGTGCCGAAGCTGTGAAAGAAGCATTTGTGTATTTTGAATTGATGAAGAACGAGTATGGGATTGTTCCCAGGATTGAGCATTATTTAGCAATTATTGAGGTTCTAGGAAGTGCCGGTCATTTGAATGAAGCTGAGGAGTTAGTTGAGAGAATGCCATTTGAGCCCACTGCAGAAGTTTGGGAGGCTCTTAGGAATTTTGCTCGAATTCATGGAGATATTGAGCTTGAAGACCGTGCTGAGGAGCTACTGGTTGATCTTGATCCTTCAAAGGCAATTGTTGATAAAATTCCATCGCCTCCAAGGAAGAAGCAATCTGCAACTAACATGCTTGAGGGGAAGAATAGAGTGAGTGACTATCGGAGTACAGACCTCTACAAAGGAGAGTATGAAAAGATGAAAGGCTTGAATGGACAAATGAGGGAAGCAGGGTATGTGCCAGACACAAGATATGTGCTTCATGACATTGACGAAGAGGCAAAAGAGAAGGCCTTGCAGTATCATAGTGAGCGATTGGCAATTGCTTATGGTTTGATTAGTACTCCACCTAGAATGCCTCTTAGGATCATCAAGAACCTTAGAATCTGTGGTGACTGTCACAATGCAATCAAGATCATGTCGAAAATTGTTGGAAGAGAGCTAATTGTTCGGGACAACAAGCGCTTTCACCATTTCAGGGATGGCAAATGCTCTTGTGGAGATTATTGGTAAAGGCGTAAAGCTGCTAACACTGCTTTTTCATGACCAAGACAGTAACTAATGCCTTGTTCAATATCTAATATTGCTATATCAAAGAAAACTAAATTATTTTTTCTGTTAGAAATTTAATTTTATGAAAAAAAATTGTGTTGTACATCGTTTTTGTACGTAGATTTTAGTATCATTTCAATGCATATTGAGTTAATATCCAACTTAGTTCCATCCTCTTGCAATTTATGTTATATTTTCCAACATGATTCCATTTGTTTCTGTTCTTGTTTGGAAGTGTATAGTGATCATTTTGGTGGAATTCCAAAAGGAGTTCTGAGGTTGCTAGTTTCTAGTTTGCAAGAAGGGTTATTCTATACAGGATAACTAACTTGAAAAGAAAACAATTCACATTACAGTTGAATGACTTGAATCAAAACTCTTTTATTGATCTTATACAGGAATGTACACTTGTCAATATTGTCCTCGGACGGTAACATTATTTTACAAGGATAAATCCCCAATAATCTAATCAATGAAGCTTGGCAGCTGATAATCTCTTAAAATCTGTGCACTAAACCTAATTAATACAAATGTTTATTTGAGGCAGGAATGTAATCTACACAAGCAGTATGCAGCTTGAAAGAATAGAAAGCACATATTACAAATGGACTTGAATTCGTAAAGTCGATCTAAAATCACAATTCAGAAGACAAAACAAAAGCTTCCGATGACCTTTGAGTAAGAATATTGTTCCAATTTGAAAGTGAGTTGAATCCTTATGAAGGGTGGAGTGATGGTTGACTATTTCTCTTGTTTGTTACCGCTTCTACTACCTCTTCATCTCGTGCAGGAACTCTGAGGTATAGTTTCATAATATCATACACTGTAAACCCAATTGCTACAGATGGTACAACCTGGCATATACCCCAACACATCATTAGCTACAATTGAGGGAAAGCTACCAATAAATAACACGATTTTTGTACCTTCAGATAGTTGATGCTCAGCCCTGAAAATAATTGCTTCCACCCTTGCTTCTGAGTAATCATAACAAGGGTTTGCATTGTTCCTCTTGACTCTGCACTATTAGACGTCGAGAACCTTTCAACCTAAAAGAATATATTCACTCGTTAAAATTCTGACTATTTGCTACAACGATATGTGGATCAGAAACCTACAACAAAATACCTGCATTTGCCTTCTAACTACATCGAGAGGGTATGTGAAGGTCTGACCCAATAGACCTGCGATGGATCCACAGGCAAGTTTCACTGATATATCTTTCTTGTGGTCCTCGGGGACATGGCGCTTCATCTCCTCGTAAAAGTAAAATTTCAAACCAGCATATGGGAAGATTCCATAGAGTGATGGAGCTGACAAACATGCTCATGCATTAATTGTGGAAGGATACATAGTTATGACTGAAAAAAATACTGTTTTGATTTCCATACCTGCACCACGATAGAGACCTCTAAGCCCTGACTCTTTGTAAGTTTTACGAAAACAATCGCGAATTCCTCTATAAACATGTTCTGCACTACCAACTCCCTGAAAGTTCTTTTTTGGTGAGCCAACAATCTGCAGAAGCAACTGCAACTAAGGCCACATTTTTGTAGTGTAAACCATAACAGAATTATGAAATTAGTTTATCATTGTAATGCATACTTCAACTATTTTCATGTGGTAAGCTGCGAATAATTATTGGATGTAGACAACAGGAGATGCAATAAAACCGGCAAGTAAAGTGCTGCGACCATCCCCAGGACACTAGCTAAAACGATTTGGCATCTCTGTATACCTCTAGGTTCCAGACAAGTAGGGTTTCAAATTTAAATGAATACATTGGGAAAAGGAACGATGCTGATGGGTGGAGCAGCAGTTTGCAGGGAAGGAAAAAAAAACAAATAAATAAATTTCTTCACATCATATTTACCTGATAAGCCAGTTTTGTCCGAACTAAATCAAGAGGATAAGTAAACAGCACAGCAGTTCCTCCGGCAAAAGATCCTGCTATGAGATCGAGTACAGGGCCTCTGTTAACATCAGGATGACTGAGGATAATCCATCTACGATATTGCTCATAAGCCATATAATGAAGTGCTGCATATGGAACAATTCGAGCTACACTAGCACCATTTCCTCTGTAGCAAATTGCACAAATTAAACAGTTAGTGAGGACAAAGAATTCTGCAAACCTTCAAATATCACATAAAAATGCAGTGGCCAGGAGATCCACCTGTAGAAACCCTTAACGCCTTCTGTGTTTGCAATCTTTTTAATGGATCCAAGCAGTCCCATGCTGTGAAATTCTGATCTTCTAGTCTGAAAAATATCAATGACTAAGTTCCTCATAACTTTCCAGGTTTATACCAAATTCTATATAAATCCAATTTCACAGCTCATGTACATTTCAAGATTTAATGCTAGTGCATGATTCATGTTTAATGTCATGGGGTCACTGCCAAGCGAATGGTAAAAATGTGAGACTGACAAGCACACGAGCGCAGGTTTGAGTCTTGAGAGTAGCCGCCAATTTGAGTAAAAGAAAAATGATCAACATTTAAGAGTGTCTATATGTTAAACAACTCTGCCCAAGACTGTTCCTTGGCATGAAAACATTAGATAACATCTTTTAATGGCATTACGAAGACCAAAACATGAAACATATTCCCAAGAATAAAACAAATGATAAAACAGGATCACCAATACAATCATGACAGAAACGTATTCCGTTTGTTCATTAGAATCCCCAAATGATGTACAAAAGCATGGGATTTTAAAGTGTCCAACATAAGTCAAATTCCGCTCCAATATGAGAAAGATGAAATTTTGTTAAAATTTTACAGAACACATAAGTTAAAACTGTTGCTTCTAAAGGCTGCCCTCACTCTCCATACTTTCACAATACACGTGATACTAATCCCTATGAGGAGGTGTGGCAGCGGTATGGATTGTGTTGGCATTTTTACTATTGACCTCATGACCCAAATCATTTCACAACATGTCAGTGAATCAGTGGCACAAATATTGTTGGTTCACACCGGCCACCATATACAATGTACCCAAATCAGGTGCATTGACCCTTCTAATTGATTAATTAACATCTATTTCAATTCCTACTATCAAAAAATTTCACAAGAATCATGGTATTAAATTCGGAGTGGGTGCAGCAAAAGTCTAGAACTAAATTCCTGACTTAATTTCAGGAGCTTTGACACTATCTATTTCAATTCCTACAATCACAACTAATTTATTGACAATTCCATTAATACCTAACAGGGAAGTGAAGGCCAAGACAGCGTTAATGCATCGGTTAAAATTCAGCATAGTCCCACTAAGGGTGCATTTGATGGAGCGTTGGTGGAGTGCTAACACTAGCGTTTTAATGCTCCACCAAACAGATAAGTTAACACTAACGTTAACGTTCACAAAACCATAATCTCACAACATGAGATTAGTTTTTGATGTTATCTTATACTCTATCATTTGTTTCATAGCTTATAAGCTAACTTATACTCTCTGACAATCCTCTCTACCAAACACATCCTAAATCACCAAGAAATGGAAATTGAGTATCAAATTTCACCTTGATCATGGCTTGGAAAACCAAACACTTGTAATTGTTCTATTCTAATCACCAATTCCAATTTATCTCCCAACCAAAGAGACCATCATCACACAACATTTTCTAACTTGGCAATCATTAACTTGAAGCATAACCAACAAGCAAATGTAACGGAATGACAATCAAGAAAAGGGCCAAAAAAAAAAAACCATGAAGGCAAGTAAAGAGTAACCTGAAACAAAATCTTGACGCGCTCAAGTGGGGCAACAGCGGATTTGGCGAAGCCACCAGCAAGGCCACCAGCAACCAGCTCCTTTGCAAACACAGGGACGGCCTCTATTACTCCATCAAATAACATACCCGCCTTCTCTTTTTCTTCTCTCTTCCTTGACATGATCAGAGAGTTATAAAAAAAGAGAGAGAGGGTAGATTTCTCTTTTTTAAGTTAAATGTTTGATTGTTAGACGAAAATTAATTGAAGAATTAAAATTTGAAACGTTTCTTCAAGATTGGTTTTTATATGTTATGGACTAGTCTCTGGTCAGAGAAAGCCCACGCTTTGTTTAGAATCTTTTTCTGTAAAGAACCGAAGAAAAGCCTAGGTATATTATTATTCGTTGATTAGTTATTCCTCTTTTATTAATTTTATTATTTTATGCATATTGAGATTGGTCAATGCTTGCCAAAGCACTGACTCGGACATTTAGGTGAAGTCAACCGCTTCAAAAAACTCAAACTCAATTTGACCGAGCTGGGTCAACATATGTGGATTTGGGTTGGACCGGGCTTGAAACTAAATTTTTATATTTTTTATATTTTTTTTATACTCGATTAAATCTCTAAAGATCAATTTTTTTTATTTTAAAGTTATTTAAATTTCATTTTTTAATGAGCCGAGTCTGAGTTTATGTTTTTACATACCAGCCTAGGTCCAAACCCGACCTTATATAGGCTCTAAAAAGGAAAGCCCAAGCCCATATATGGAGGGCCGAACTCATCCCGTTAGGTCTAGCTGAATTACGTCTAGTCGGATCTAAACTTTTCTGCCACCCTATAATGACCATTCATAAGTGAAGAATTATCTTACAATCACGGCTGTTTAAAGATTAGGATGGTGCCTTTTCTTTTTATGCATATTTTTTGTGGGGGAAAAAGTGTAAATGATCGTATTCTTTTTGTTTATCTTGCAAAATTAACTAAGTATAGGATATGAGTTAGGATATCAAATCACATACGCAGATCGGTTCCGAAATCAAACTGGCGGTTCCGATTCCCCTTTGATTTCGATTTGAAATCGGTTCCGGAACTAGTTCCTAAAACCCTTTATATAAATTAATTTATTTTATTAATATATAAATTAATAATCTCGTTATATATTAATAACTAAATTATGAGTTCTTTATAAAATATGACACGAGTGTTAGACATTCATGAGCTTATTTTAATAATTATGTAATATTCATATAATCACAGTATAATATATAATATAAAGTTAAATGTTTTTGGAAAAAATTAACAATACCTTTATAAATTATTTTTTTATTAATTAATTAAATATTACCTTAATTAATTAATAAATTTTCTCGATTCTGCGATTCAGCTCCGCGGTTCGATTTCGGCTCGGTTCGATTCGGTTCAACCGTCGATCTGATTCAATTCAAAGTTCGGTTCCTCAATTTTGGAGAACTGAAACTAAACCGATTCTTCAAATATTTCAGTTTGATTCAGATCACCATTTTATTGACCAATTCGGTTCCAATCGTGACCTGATTTGATTCTGATTCGATTCGCTATTCGGAATCAAATCACGATCAGGCCTAAAATCACACATTGATTAAACGAAATAATGTAAATTTATGTGCTCTCTCTTTGAAAGTCAGTTATCAAAAAGAATTGGGATCTTCATCCAATTAAGGATCGTACGAATTCCACATTTGTTAATTTGAACAAATTTTGAATAAGCAATCCGTGCAAGCCAAGCCAGGCATCAGAGGACAGAGATTCAATAAATGATCCTAATGTAGGTATTTAGACGAATTTCAAAATATTCATTTAATTTTACTGTATAAATACTTATTCGATTATTTATTTAGTAATTTTAAAGAGTGAAAAAATAGGTCATTTCCTTAAAAAAATTCTTCGAATAAAAATAAAATTATATTATTTTAATCAAATTGAAAATGTTCACTTTTATTATATGATTTTAATATAAAAATATTTATAAATAATGATAATGATATGATATAAAAAATATATAATAGTAGTAGAATAGAGATAATGTAAATAGATTTATATTATTTTAATTAAATTTAATAACCTCATTTTAATTATTTTATTTTATTTTATTATATAAATACTTATTAATACCACCACCATTACAATAAAATGAAAAAAGATAAAATATTAATATAATAATATTTAAAAAAAAATAGAAATTTTCAACGAGAAGTTAAACAAATGCATCTTTTTTGAAATGAAACAGTTGTTTTATTATGAATCAGTTTCTTGTTTTTCTTAAATGTCAGTTTTAGGGTAGAGATTTTATATTTTTTTCTACTCGACCTGCCTCGATATGATGTGAACTGTGGTGTCAATTGATCATGACCGTTAATTTTATCATCAAATAACCAATGATGGGAAATATTTTACTGAAATTATTCTTATTCTTGCCGCACACGATTAAAAGAATATTAATCATTAAATTTATTTTAATATTAATTATTTCGGATATATCGAAGTGAAAAAAACATTTTGTGTGGTACGGCATAGGTATTCCAGAATTAATGATAATAAAAAGAGAGAATAAACCTCCAACACCACCAAACCAAGTGGTGCTAATGAAATGAAAGAGAATCCAACTTTTTATATTAGGAATTAGAATGCAAACAATTGGGGAGTTGCTATCTATTATTGATTGATTGCTAGTCCTAGTCCTAGTCATCATAATAATAATAATAATAATAATACCTGTCCTCTGTTAATTTACAAACAGAATAATGGCTGACTACAAATGAATTGAATGATATAAAAAAAAAAAGGTTACCTCCCTCCCTATATTTATATCCACCTTCCACCACCATGCTCTGTATCTACAACTCCCAATTGCTGCTTCTACAATTCTCTTACCAATCAAAATAAAAATACCAAAAAATTTGTGAACTTACAAAGCCACGCGGGTCTTTATTGGTTTCAACTTCAAGCCCATGCTTTCTGGGGAGAGCAGCTCCGGTGAGATGCAGGATGGGCTGAGTGGGCTCTTCGGGCTGTCGCTGAACTGGCACGGTCTGTACAACCCATAACCCATAAAGAAGTATTCCATTGGTATCAGCATTGCATGTGGCTGCTCTTCTGTCACCATTGATCCACAAGCCTGGACCTGCACACAATCCTCCATATTTGAGCACAACTTTTTGCATATTTCTTTTCAGTAAAAGTCAGCAGGTGCTGTGCGCGTATGGCTCCTATAGTTGAATCATGCACTGAATCCCGTTTTTTATCTTTTTGTCTTATGGCATGACAGATATATAATATAATTCCTCCTTTCATAAAAGTTACATAAACATTATTATATTCAATGGCTACGTACCTCAACCAAGGCACAATATCTTTTATCTAGCTTCGAGATCATATGGAGAGCCTCGGAATGAAAGGGGGAGTTATCGCCAACAAATACGAGGGTGCGGCATCTTAGTCTCTTCAACCCATCAGAAATGTCAGGTCTCCTGCAGATTGGTTTAACAAAGTTTTGAATCAATTTTAAGAATCTTAAAACCTCCGAAATAAGAAATAAAATGGCAAAAAAAAAAAAAAAGAATGACAGTGAGGATGTACTCCTGCCACAGAATCTTTACCCATTGATAGCTTCTAGAAACCGCAAAACATTTATGCTCTGCCTTTCATCCAACAACTGAAAAAAATAAAACGTTTAAAAGTGTCAAACAAACGTAAACCTTTGTGAAACAGCCATTTATAATTGAAAGAAAACAGAAAACAGAATCCAGAAGATGATCTATTCGGGGAACAAGAAAAATAATTAAAATAGGAAAAGAAAAGTTCAGGCACTGACCTTCCTACATGCTTGAACGATATCCGACTCTGGAACTTCAGCAGTGCCTCGAACTTCCTGTCACAATTCATAATAATCTCATCAATCAACCTACTCTATAAATAAGAATATATGATCTCAACGAGAATAAAAATGGATTTCCAGGGCATAAGTGCTAGAATACCTTGCTGAAATACCGCTGCAGCAAGAACTCTTTAAGCAATCCACACATGCCATAGAAATATAGCAAATTTGACATCACCTACAGATTACAGGTGATCTTCAGTGACACGGGCGAAAAGAAATTATGGACAAATGGATGTAAGAATAACCAACAGGGTCTGAAATAAGAACCTTATTGTAAAACCATTCTGACCAAGAGGGTCCTTTGCATACAGGAGATACAAGTATCAAACCAAGAACACGCTCTCTATATTTCATCTGCAATGTAATGCCTTCATTAATGTACTGAAGTGAAAGTTGTATAGAAAATATCAATCATGACATTAAACAACGGGACATACAGCAAATAAGGTGAGGATATAAGCGCCTGCGGTTACACCCATGCACATCACTGCACCAAGTCTGAACAAGAAAAACTTCATGTCATCAGAAACTAAAGGTGGCATAAAACCTCACATGTATAAATTTCAGGAAAAAGCAGTCAATGCCACAGGAAAAAAAAATACATTTAATTATATTAGTTAAGCTTTTCATGTTCGAAAAATGAAACATGTCAGACAACCCAAAAGAAAAATCAACAACATTGTAGCATCATACCCAAAGTAGTTGAGAACTACAAGGATCTGATCGGCTAAGTCATCAACAGAAGGAACAGGATCATCTGGACATATCGGAGCAGATCCCAACTGCAAGAACTCTCATGAAAATGCAAGAGAGGAAACTCTGTGAATAATGGTGGCCATTAAAAGAATGTAAAAATAAACTAATTGTTAACAACATAAAAAATTGAGCTCAAGTGAATCAAGTTATAGACCTCATGCCCAGGAGGACAAATATGGTATATGCAGAAGTTGTGAAGCAGCATGGAAGCCGCCTCAGGCCAGAAAAACAATCCTTGGAAGCATGACATATCTAATCAACACATTAAAATAACACATAGAAACAAAACCGTGTTTAAATTCAAAGATCTGCAAACATTAATTGAGAAATGTAAAAGAAGCCAACTCTCAGGTTACTAAAAGACCTAAATTCCCCACCCAAAAAAATAACAACAGTATAAGGATGACGAATTATTGGGGATAAAACTTCACAGAGACAATATCAATTAATTTATAACAATCAACCGTAATTCACAAATAAATATAAGAAATCTAGCATAAATTAAAATACAGTATCCAACTCGATTTTACTTACGATTTAAAGCTAAATCAGGATAAGTTATTAACGCAGGCTTGTCTTGGTCTCCATAGATAATAACAGACATGGTACCATGTCCAGTTCCTACACGATGTTCCTGAAATTTTTTAACAAACACATTACTAACAGAGAAATGAACTCAGGAGACAAGAACAAAGCAGAAATTTGTGATGCAAGCAACAAATAAAGATATTAACACTCAACTCCCATTATAATTTCAGATGCCTAGAAATTTTTGTTAAGCAAGAATTGCCTTTAGTAAAATAAGAACAATCATTTGTCTTCCCATGTGCAGTTTCCCCTTTAAGGGAAACCTAAACTTACTTGACACACCAAATTAACAAACTTTGCAAAAAGTTAAATAAATCAAATAATAATAAGTGATTCCTGATTTTAATCATTTAGTTCTTCCAAAAGCCATGACAGATTAAAAAAAAATATCTCGCATCAAAAGAAGACATGGAGTTTATACTAATAATAACCAATAAATAAATAACAACAGCAACAACAATAACAGCTAGACATCAAAATATAATAAAATAAAAAACATAAGGCATAAGGAATAAAGAAAGTCTCTTCACAAGAAATGGATTATTCTCTGAACGATCCAGCTTCACAAGAACGAATAAGAAGGTAAACAAAGCAAAATAATAAATATTACAAGATAATGTAGCAAGAAAATTTTGGTTAAAGAAAGCTAAACCTGAAAGGTGCTGATACCTTTAAAGAATGCAAAAAATAAATAAATTAGGAATTATATAGCAAAACAACAAATGAAATGATCGGAGAATCACAAAAACGACACCGAAAGCTCAATCACACAAATCGTTTCAAAAATAAAATTTAAAAAATTAAAAAACAAACAAACAAACAAACATACTTTACCACCGAGGTAGATCTTCTCCATATTAACAGAAACGGATTCATTAGAATTAGCCATGGCGACGGTTCCCTAGAAGAAGATTGAAGAAAGGCCTTCAGCTAATTTGGCCCCTCTCTCTCTCTCTCTACAACTTTATCGCTTCGTCTTTTAATTTTCTTTCTTTTTTTTTTTTTTCCCTTTGTCTCTCTCTGTTTGGATTTTGAGAGATATAAGACGTGGCACTGGTTTTATATACGAAGGGATTCTTTCCCTCGAAAAAGAAAATTCATTTTCTTTCCCTCCTCCACCGACGCTTCTGTAACCAACTCACATTTTATGTTTTACCTTTCATCGCGGTAAATTTCATTTTCTCTTCCTGTTTTTACCTCTCATCGAACGGCGGACGTACGTTTTGATGCTCTCTCAAATATCTATTTTAACATTAATTAAGAAAATTGATCATCACCCCCTCCCTGCCAAACATGCCACGCCCCCCTCCCCTTGTCCCCTTGCTAACTTACCAAATTGCCCTTATCAATGTTACAATGATTTTTTTTTTTTTGAAAAGTTATAAATATTATACACATTACAAAATATATATATTTATATATATTAATTTAAAAATAATTATATACTAATTATAACACCATTTATCATTTTAATAATTATTTTTTATTTTATAATTTTTTGATTATTTGATTTTTGTTAATAAATATTACAGTTTTCGTATCTATTCATTTATTTTTTGATTCATTTTTAATTTAATTAATATTACTTATATATTAAAATAATATAATTTAACCAAATAAAATTAAATTATAAAATAAGTTTTTTGATAGTCTATTTGTTTAACAAATCTAATATATTTATAAAAAAATTAAAAATATATATATAAGTTAAAAAAATATAATTTTTTTAAAAAATTTATAAAATAACAAATTTAATTAATAAATTAAAATAACTACATATGTTATTTTTATATTTTATATTTTATATATATCAATATATAAAAAATATGATATATTTTGTTTATTTGGGAAATTGAATTTGTGAGAAGATGATGGGTGTAAAATCGGAATTGTAGGAATGTCAGGGGAGGGGGGAAGATAAGGGCTCTTAATTAACGTTAACGTTCGTAAAATAATAATCCTAAATTTATTTTCTTATGTTAATTAATATAATATTTATTTCCTAACTGATAAGTTAATTTATACTTTTTGATGGTACTCATTACGAAACATACCCTTAATGTCTTCTAAATCTTAAAAGCTGATTTATAAAATTTTGATATTGTTTGGTTGAATTTTTAGTATAATTTTATGATTAAAACACTATTTTCTTATACTTTACTAAAAACTCAGATTGGGCTAAATTATCTAGATAATGTATTTATTTTGTTTCGTAAATTATTTCATTTATTTCCTAATATAATTTTAAAAAATTTATCTATTAATGTAATTTTATAAATTTTATTAAAAACTCATATTGATAACAAAATAATTAAATATATTTTTTTTCAATATTATGTTAATAAAAACTCTAATTAAAATTTTTCTATTTAAAAGCTTATACCAAACAAGTCTTACCTACACTTCAATCTGTTTATAATGAAAGAGTTTAAAAATTTTATATTACATTCAAAAACTCATTATATTCGATTATTGTCTATTGACAATCATTAAATGTAATAGTTATTTTTTAATTAAAGAGTTTACAACAATCTCATTATTAATATAGAAATTTTAATCCTGTATTTTATAATTTTTATAAGACTAACTGCTTCTTATAGAAACATCCTTTTTTGTGAAGTTATTTAAGAGTCTTTCCAAAAAACAAAAAAAAAAAAAAAAAACAAAAAAACAAAAACTTGTTTAAGGTGTGTTTTAATGTTTAAAATCATATTAAAAATATTTTATCAAAATTAAAAATAATTGAAATATCTTAATAATAAGTTAAAAATGGTTATTTAAGTAACACTCTCAATTCAAATGGGTTATTTTAGTAGCACTCCCAAACGGTCATTTATAAGTCGTTTGGAAATATTTAAAATCGTTTTAAAAGTATTATCTAAAGGTTTAAAACATTTGAAATTTATTATTAGTAGGTTCAAAAGTACTAATTAAGTAGCGCTAATTAAATAGCACTGCTAATTTGGGAGTATGAGTGGCAACGGGCCGAGCTACGCCCAGTTCGGATCGAATTGGGCTTTTCAAAAATGTTTTTTTTTTAGTATTTAAACATTAAAAAAATAGAATTTTAATGTTTTAAATTTTTTTAGATTGAACCACAAAAATTAGTTAATGTATATATTTAGAATTTAAAATTAAATTATATAACTAACAAAAATTATTAATAAAAATTGGGCCCGGACTCGAGTTTTTTTATCTAAACTCGGCCCCCTAAAACTTGACTTCGGACTGGACCAAACCGAATTCGAATTTTTCTGCGTCCCCTATTCAAGAATGTTAATTAACTAGCTATTTTAAATCTATTATCAATATATTTCAAATAATTTTATCTTTGGAAAAAAAAATTTAATATCCACAATCTATTGGCGTCGAATTTTAGAGAGTGATTTTGCATTTTTTTATCTTTATCTTGTGGCAAAAAAAAAAAGGAAATGATGAGTGGCATATTAAGCCGAATTCATCATATTTGGTTTGACTAAAAGTGTTTTTATTTTAGGTGTCCCTTTAGTGATATGATGTGATGTGTACACCTGTCATTGGATGCTCTTTTTTGGTGGGTCCCATGTAAAGTGGGGCCATGAATGTAGACGTGGACACGTCATTAGTTTAGGGGACCTTAGAAGCTACATTATAAATTGTGGCGTTTGCTTGCCGTTCATTTGACTCCACTCGTTAATCATGGCCGTCCTAATCATGAGTTACTGTATCATCTTCATTTAACATTCAATTGTGGTAAATTTTATTCACCCTAAGATTTTGGCTTGATTATTAATTCAATTTTTTTTAATTTAATAATTATTATGAATGAAAATATATATTTTCATAAAATCACTTCTGTATACATTTAAATAATAATAATTGTAAGTTATGTTTGATATTGCAATTAAAAAATATAACGAATAAATGATGATTCATAAATAATGATATATAATTTTATTTCATACTTAAAAGTAAGTGCAATACATTTTTTTAATATTTTTATGGTGACTTAAATTTTACAATATTAATAAATCATGATTAATAATCACGATTTTTTTATCAATAACATAACATTTAAACATTATATTTTAACCAAAATAAAATTTTACCGTCTCACTAAAAATTACATCACAATGACAAACATAACCTTATTTTAGTGATAAAATACCTAATTTTCCACCACACACACTTCTAATACAACTTAGACACAACAACTTCTATTATAAAAATAAAATTTAACCCTAATTTTAAGTGTATGTCTAACGGGTGAGCATGGTGTTTTAGTCGTAGACATATTGAATTGAAGGCAACTCTTAGTGAGCGCTTAGAGAGAGGAACGAAACCAGTAGAGAGAGAAACAGTCAGATAGAGAAAGTGTGTGCATATAGAGAAAGATGCATGTTCGAGATCATCCGGCCATCGTTTTTGACGAGTGACCACATCAGGCGAATCTTCTCGACGAGACAAAACGAATGCCACCGATCCGATGTCCAGATTCTACCGCACGCGCCCTCACACGTCACCTTGTATGAATCTCACCTCCCGGATCAGAATCTGCCCCTCGTTGAGATACGTAGGTTGGGTACTTCAGTTGCCCGGATCCGACCTTTGATTGCTGTGAAACGAGCAAGAAAATGAGTTATCGTCGTTTGACCATTCGTCGATAATCATTGTGCATCAGCCGTCACTACCACCATCATTGTGATCTTTGTGATGTATATTATACATTGATCACCTCGTTATGACATTTGGAAGTCGTTGGAGTTTGGTATGTTATTGTTACAGTTTTAGGGCTGTAAACGTACAGTTTTGGACTAAAATATAAATTTGGCATAACTATGGTACAAATCCGTTTTAAGGGTTAATTAGTGATATTTAAGAGTAGCTAGACTAAATTGATGATGTATAGAAATTTTGGGGTTAAATTGAAAATTTAAAAATTTGGGTCAAATCATAATTTCATAAAAATTTAGGAACCTGATCATAATTTTATATTTTTTTCGATTTTATTGATGATATAGATATATGTACGGGCCAAAATTGGGCCCAGGGATAAAATCGACATCTGTACGGGCCAAATTTGGGCCAAGGGCAATTTTGTCCTTTTACTCCAGGCCCAAGTTTCTACCTCAGAAGGAAGCCCAATGATTAAAGTGAATAGTGGCCTAGAGATTCATAAAGCCCAAGCCCAATGTGGAGCCACATAGCGCCCAGGCTCATTAATGCCACCCACAAGCCGTCTGTTCCAACCTGCAAGCAGTAATGGCACTTCATTAAGTTGACTGTTACTATGTTCTAAACGGGCAAATAATCAAAAGACAATCAATAAAGGCACACGTTACTATACCATGGATATTTAAGGAACATGACTCCAAGAGGAAGGGGATCCAACTTCTAGCTCTCCTACTCACAGCCTTGAGACATCCTCAAGCTCACCGCACCACCGACTGATCACCCTCACGGCATCATAAGGGAATCAAGGTAATATCTGCCTTTGATCTCAATCCTACGCTATTTATAGCTTATCTCCTTTACTGACTTGAGCGTCGGAGTGCCCCCGGCACCCACCACACCGGTGGGCAGTACTCCCGCTCACTCTACATTTGTTTTGCAGGATCGCCAGTGCCCCAATCTCAACGAATTCTCGATTGTGGACCACGGGTGAAAACCAGCGTCTACACATCACAAGGCCAACCACTAAATATGGAGCCCATTAGAAGATCCATGGGCCGCCTCATGGGCCCAAATTCATTAACATAAAGAAAAACAAACGGACACCAGTTACGAGAATCAGGAAGTGGATCCGAATTCATAAATATCATCATGAAGTCGACGGTTTCGGGGGAGATATACGATCGTCAGTTATCAGATATAAAACACCTGAATTAAACCATCGTTGAAGAGGACTCCAACGGGCAGAATAGGGACCCCGCGTCAGGGAACCTATAAAAAAGAAGACGAAGCAATATATAGGCATCTTCACCTGAAGACTACTCCTATCACCAAGACTCTACTCCAATACACAGGCCTCACAGCAAACAATATTGATCTTCCTCGGATGGTTCTGGTTGTTGGTAAAGATCAAAGGTAGATGGTGGATAAGATGGAAAATGTGGCTCTGTGAAATGTGATGGCTTTTCATAGCATGATTGTCTCCAGAAATTCTCCCACTCTGATCGATATATACATTGATCGATCGGGTGGTTACTGTCACAAATCACACATCTCCCCATTTCGTTCTGATGAACAAATGTAGCATTGCTTGGTTCTGGCATCCAGTGATAATCATTGGGCTGTTCAACAGGCCACAGAAAACCGGACTGTTGCTCTCAGATGTGGGGTGTATCTTATTGTAAAGCATGTAATCTCTCAATCTCCCAGTAGTGTTCCATTTGTTCAATCACCTGAAAACAAAAGAAAGAAATAAAAATTACAGATAAAAATAAAGAAAATTAGATAGCTTCAAAATTAATAACTCAAGAAATATAAGTCCCCGGCAACGGCGCCAAAAACTTGACCGACGTAAACACACACGTATAACGCAAGCGCACGTATCGTTCAAGTAGTATAAAAATATCGATCCCACGAGGACTTAATTCCTACTGTTGTTATTAATGTTGATTCTATTTATTTACAAATATCTAATTGAATGGAGAAGAGAATGATTGTTTGATTGATTGAATGTGGTATTGCTTAATAACAATAAAATAAAGAAAAGAAAATACTAAGGAAAATAAATGACACAAAGGTCTAAGGTTGTGATTTCTTTTAATATCATTTTAAAGATGAAGTGATTATCTTAAAGTTGGGTAATATATTGATTTATTAACCTGGAACACTAAATTATGTGTAAGCCTCTGTCGAATGTCATACACAAATACCCAGTTTAACCTAATTGAACCATATGTCAATGTCAACCAAATTATCTGGATTCATTAAGTTTAAGTTCCAATTATGGCTACCCCCGCCCGACAGGTATATTCTTATCCTGTAAGGAAATCTATTTAAGGGTTATCTATCCTCAAGGAAGATCGTGGGCTATTAAGTTTAAGGCTGAAACCTAAAATCCCTATGTCTAGTTCATTTTAGATTTACCATATCAATCTTATTGGTGATCAGACAACAAGAAGCATTAAGCTTAAAACTTAATAAATAAATCTTTATAATACCCAAACTATAATCTAACCCCTTATAAATCGGTGATATTAAAAGTCATCACAACCTCAGATAACTAATACATAACTAGGGCTAGTAAAAACTTAAAAGTAAAAGATATAAAGTAAAAATATTGAAAAGTAAAAGACATAAAGTAAAACTGAAAAGTAAAAATAAAATAAAATGCTAAAGTAAAAGGAATTACTTCTACTAAATACTATTTAGATATCTCCCTTAATATAATATATTAACTTCAAATTAAGTTTAACCAGCCATAAAGGCGGAACCAAAATAACCAGCCATAAAGGCGGAACCAAAATAACCAGCCATAAAGGAGGAATTAATATTTAATTACCAACCGACCAATCTGGCGGTATCCTGATTAAGTCAATAATTTAAATAGTGAATATATTATTTTTAAGGGAGATTAATCTAAATAGTAACAGTAAAAGAATTACCTTTTACCCTAGCTGGAGAAATTACCTCCTCATGGTAAATAGTAAAAAAAACTGTATAAAGTAAAAGGTAAAAATAAATTACTACTACTATTTAAAAGTAAAATTATTATTACTACAGAACGTAATTAAAATTATTTACAAAGTAAAAAGTAAAAATAAAAATAAACTAGAGAGAAAAACTCTCTCTTTAGGAAGAATTCAAGAGAGAGGAAGGTACAACAAATTCTGAAATCTCGAGCTCAATTTATAGGCGCGGATAGGGGTCCAGCGTCGTGACGCCAAAGGGTTACGCGTCGCGACGTCCGCTACAGTGACACGTGTCACTTGCTGATTCACCGGCTCAGATTCTTATCCGATGACGTGGCACTGTTCATGACGTCATTGCTTACGTCACGCTGAGGGTGATTGTCGGCAGCGTTAGATCGCGACACGTGGCACCGGCGCACTTTAGCAAGTCAAGAGAGAGGAAGGTACAACAAATTCTGAAATCTCGAGCTCAATTTATAGGCGCGGATAGGGGTCCAGCGTCGCGACGCCAAAGGGTTACGCGTCGCGATGTCCGCTACAGTGACACGTGTCACTTGCTGATTCACCGGCTCAGATTCTTATCCGATGACGTGGCACTGTTCATGACGTCATTGCTTACGTCACGCTGAGGGTGATTGTCGGCAGCGTTAGATCGCGACACGTGGCACCGGCGCACTTTAGCAAGTCCGATGAGATGTCGACATGTGGCAAGGCGCAAGATAACATAGATGATGATTGTCGGCATTGTAGGATGATGACACGTGGCAGGCGCAAGTTAGCAAATCTTATGTGATGGTGACACGTGGCACGGCGCATGTTAGCAAAGTCAAACTTCTCAAATTCTGACCCGTTGACCCGGCGCACTTTAGCAGATCCGGCACATTCTGGGCGTCGCGGCGCGCAATGCTTCAGCGTCGCGACGCGCAAAAGACGAAAATATTCATGTTGACGCATTTTTGTCCGGTTTTGGCTCAAATTGCCTCCAGTGCTTTCCAAACTTTATTTATCTGCAAAATAACAACAAAACACATCAAAACGTTCACAAGACTCAAGAAACTATACAAAATATAAGGTTAAATGAGTGAGAAATAGTGATATAAATACCACTCATCAATAACACTCAAGGCCAAACCAGCAATCCAGACGACCGAAGCAATCCAACAATCCCGCCCATGACTGATGGGCCAAACAACAATCACCAGCCTACCTCGCAAGAGCCGATTTCTCTCATCGATCCAACCCAACAGATTGCCACCTCTATCAGAAGGGAAATAATCGAATTCAAGGAAGCGATAATGTCAAGACTACTAGGGGTAAGGCTACCAATCAGGAAAAGTAGGGCCGGAGCAATTTCGGATACCCCGTTTGTGGAGTCAATTGTTGCTGTCGATTTGCCTTGGAAATTCAGCCCACCCGAAATGAAGCCATATGATGGGTCTACCGATCCAGACGACCACATAATACACTACAAGTACAAGATGATGTCAACTGGCTTGTCCCCAAGCCAGTGGGAGGCTGGAATGTGTAGATGCTTTGTGGAGACTCTGGCGGGACCTGCCCTTACTTGGTTCATTAACCTACCCTACAGATCAATCGAGTCATACCAAGAGCTGGCCGACAAGTTCGTGCAACACTTTGAAAGTTCATGCAAATTAGAAAAGACTTCAGACGACCTTAATTCTATACAACAGAGAAGGGGAGAGTCATTCCGGAGCTACGTGGCTCGATTCAACCGAGAGAGAAAACCTACAGTTGTCGAAGCCTTCCGGAACGGACTACTACCGACAACGATCTCTCCAGCTCCTTGATCCTCCTTTGATTGGACTCCACATTTTTCCGCATGAACGGACTACATTCCAATGCCTGATGAAGTCGAGTCAGATCATCATTCAAAAAAAAAAACAGTAGCTCTACTCACTTGATAATTTAATGCGATGGCTTTCTTCATGGCCTCCACCGGGCCAATTTGTGCCAACTTTACTTCATCCCCTTCGAGAAGAAGCCCTTCCACGAAAGAGTCGATGCTTGAAGGGTCAGATATTGCAGTCGACTCTCGTGGAACCTTTAAGATGAGGTTATCAGAGTCCTCATCTTCCACTTCAGCGACATACTTCCTTTTCTTCCCTGTAGAAATAGTTGCAGTCGACTTCACTTTCTCTACGGCACCCTCACTTGAGACAACCTCTCTTTGTTGAGGCCCAACCTCTTTTTCAGTCTCTAGCTATTTTTTCTTCAGCTTCTTCTTGACTTCTTCATGCTCTTCATTTCGTCGAGTGAAGCTACGGTGAATGGCCCAGTCATCATTTCCTCTGCGTATAAAAATTCTTCGGGTTTTAGAGGCTCTCGATATCTATATCCTCCGTATAACTTTTGACACGACCATCTATAATTTATCACGGACAAAACGTCGTTACATGGGGCCAGAACCTTACCTTCTTCTCGATGATAAATTTCCTTCCACAACGGAGTCGACCTTAGCTTCTTTTCCGTTAAAATAGTTTTACAGTCCCTTTTTTCGGCCGACATGGACATGATGGCTTTAGTGTTGGAGATTGTACGTGCAGTCGTGATGAATGACTTGTTTCGTAGAGGATCTGCAACAACAATGACATGGTTATTCAAAGACACAAGTATGGCTCAAATATTGAAGTTAAGCAAAAGTACGTTACTCACTCGACAAACACCAAAATTCTGGGATTTGACCAGCCCCGGTCGATCCAAATATACCCTCACCCTTTGCAAAGAAATAATAAGACTGCCAATTTCCCCTATCATTAGTCGGCAATCCAGTAACTAAATGCGTTTTTCTCTGACGAATGATCAGTGTATATCTTCCTTTCTCCTTCAAATGCTCCTTCATGTAGTACGTCTCTAAAACATCATTTACCTCAAATAGTACTCCCAATTCGAAAGAGAAGCATTCAATTGACATTAAAATCCTCCACGCATTCGGCATCAGCTGTGAAGGAGCAACCCCGAAATGATCCAAAACCTCTCAAACCAGTCTCGGAATAGGAAACCTCAGCCCTATGAAAAATGGACGTACATAGAATCCCATCCACCCAGGAATCTTGTAATCGATTCTTTCATTCGACGAAGGCGCCCGGAGTTCCAAAGAATTAGGGAACCTATACATACAGCTGAGTTCCCTCAACACTTTCCCATTCATTCGACTTGCAGGATTTTTTGATAGTAAGTTAGTAGGTTCACTCGTGCATGGAAATTCACTCGACTCCCCAACTGCGGGCAAAGACCTTAAAGGAATAGCTTCGGTAGGGATTACTGGTTGAGAAGGCCTAGCGAAGGTAACTACGCCACCCTCGATAAACTCCTGGTACGACCGATCTTTGAACTCTACATCCTTCTTGCTCTCACTTGATGATTCCTCAGTTTCACTTGACGACTCGGCATAAGTATCAATCTGGCACCTAAACTGCCTAAAGATTCTCCACTCGACATCTTCCAAACGACAAGCATAAAAATAAGTAAACTCCCTAGTAATCTACCCCCTAAAGATCAAAACCCACAAACACAAATCTAAAACAAATCACACAAACCTATAGATCAAACAACCTAATTAACCTAAGAACAACTTGAATATTCACTATGAATGATTAAAAAAATGAAGAAAAAGAGGAAAATTTCGAAGAATACCTTGAAACTTTGAGAGCACTCCTTACTCGACTTCCGAATGAGGAGAAATGAAACACCCAAAGTTCCTTTATACACGCTACCTAAGATATGGTGCCAAAATTCCCGCCAAATGGACGCCTCGTTATTTGCATTAGGTCTTAATGCATCTAATGACAAGTGGAAAAAATCCAGAATCTGTCTATTGGGTATCGTCGAATGAAGAAAAGAATTACAACGTCAGATGTTGTGCACTCGCCACAACGTCAATAAATTTCATTGTGTCTTCCCTGTTTGACACGACAACATCAGAAGTCAAAACACATGAAATGTACTCATCAAGTGAGAGGTTGATTCGACGTTTAAACAACTACTATTTCGAGTTGTTTGGTCATTCGACACCACATCAAACATAAGATCAACGCAATTGGAACATCGATTCGACACAAACATCTATACAAGGCTTGACGCAGTATCTACTCACCATTCGACTTAACACCTAATAAAATATAAGTAGCGACCACTCGACATAAGCCTCTTACGACAAGTCGAGTGTGATTATTCCTGAACCACCATATGTTTCAATCGACTAGGGGACATCCCCAGATGATTCATGTCGAGTCATAGAATTATGGAATCCACTCGTCTCATATGACGAGTCGAGTGTGATTATTCCTGAACCATCATCTGGTTCAGTCGACCAATGGACATCCCTCAGATGATTCATGTTGAATCATAGAATCATGGAATCCACTCGTCTCATACGACGAGTCGAGTGTGATTATTCCTAAACCAACATCTGGTTCAGTCGACCAATGGACATCCCCCAGATGATTCATGTTGAGTCACAGAATCATGGAATCCACTCGTCTCTTACGACAAGTTGAGTGTGATTATTCGTGAACCACCATCTGATTCAGTCGAACAGGGGATATCCCAGATGATTCATGTCGATTCACATAATCATGGAATCCACTCGTCTCATACGACGAGTCGAGTGTGATTATTCCTGAACCACCATCTGGTTCAGTCGACCAAGGGACATCCCCCAGATGATTCATGTCGAGTCACATAATCATGGAATCCACTCGTCTCATACGACAAGTCGAGTGCGATTATTCCTGGACCACCATCTGGTTCAATCGACCAATGGACATCCCCCAGATGACTCATGTCGAGTCACGGAATCATGAAATCCACTCGTCTCATACGAAAAGTCGAGTGCGATTATTCCTGGACCACCATCTGGTTCAGTCGACCAAGAGACATCCCCCAGATGATTCATGTCGAGTCACAAAATCATGGAATCCACTCGTCTCATACGACAAGTTGAGTGTGATTATTCCTGGACCACCATCTGGTTCAGTCGACCATGGGACATCCCCCAGATGATTCATGTCGAGTCACAGAATCATGGAATCCACTCGTCTCATACGACAAGTCGAGTGTGATTATTCCTGAACCACCATCTGGTTTAGTCGACCAGGGGACATCCCCCAGATGATTCATGTCGAGTCATAGAAACATGGGATACACTCATCTCTTACAACAAGTCGAGTGTGACCACTCATGAACCACCATCATGTTCAGTCGACCATGGACATACCCCTTATGACTCATGTCGAGTCAAATATAATCATTAAAATTCACTCGTCTCATACGACTAGTCGAGTGAAATTACTTATGAACCACCATCTGGTTCAGTCGACCAGGAACATATTCCCGAGGATTCATGTCGAGTCAAAAAGATATCATGAAACACACTCGTCTCTTACGACAAGTCGAGTGTGACCACTCCTGAACCACCATCTGGTTCAGTCGACCATGGACATTCCTCTGATGACTCTTGTCGAGTCAAGTTGAAATATAGTTTTTTCTATCTTTGTCGAGTGAAATGTCTTCCAAAAACCATCAACTGGTTCAGTCCGCATAGGAAATTCCCCATAAACTCACATGGATCACAAGCTAAAGGTATGAGTTCCCCCTACACTATACGACATGTCGATCAAAGTTGATACCCAAAAAGCCTTCGACAGTTTCAAACAAACCAAGGACATCTCCTGAGCTATTATCGAAAACGAAAGAGGACCTGAATTCTTCCTCCTCTTGACTACGAGACGGGACGTCATTAGCTCTAGACCGGCGCCAAGATCGGAGAAATAATTATCCATATCTTGATTCATTCGACAGACTCGAAAGTACTCCCCAAGTCTAGGACTTCCAGACTTAGAGAGTATGAGACAAACTGTACGGGCCAAAATTAGGCCCAGGGATAAAATCGACATTCATCACAAGGCCAACCACTAAATCTGGAGCCCATTAGAAGATCCGCGGGCCGCCTCATGGGCCCAAATTCATTAACATAAAGAAAAACAAATGGACACCAATTACGAGAATCAGGAAGTGGATCTGAATTCATAAATATCATCATGAAGTCGGCAGTTTCGGGGGAGATATACGATCGTCAGTTATCAGATATAAAACACCTGAATTAAACCATCATTGAAGAGGACTCCAACGGGCAGAATAGAGACCCCGCGTCAGGGAACCTATAAAAAAAAAGACGAAGCAATAGAGAGACATCTTCACCTGGAGACTACTCCTATCACCAAGACTCTACTCCAATACACAGCCCTCACGGCAAACAATTTGTGGTTAAGGTACTCCAAAGACCTTAATCATTTCATCCTAAACTCATTCACCCTTAAGCTAACTTGAGCGTCGGAGTGCATACGGCCTCCACCACACCGGTGGGCAGTAACCTCCTCTTTCGCTTTACTATTATTTTGCAGGTTCGTTCGTGCCCTTCAGCTCACTTTCTTGATTGTGGACCTCGACCGAAATCAGTTCTCACAATATATAGATGATTTGTACGTGGATTGAGATAAGTACAACGCACGATGATTACCTTAATATAATTGGTTTTTGTTTGATATTTGACGTAAAAAAATTTATTATTGTATTTATATATTTAGAGATATATGTTTGAAATTTTATTGAGTTATTGATCGCATGATAATTATAAATCTGTGAATACAATTATCTCGGAAAAGTTTTCATTAGAAAATCATTTTACATAATCTTACGATTCCGATCATAATTGCATAATCTTGTTATGAACCGATGTTTGTGATTATTCTGTGATTGTTGAGATGATATATGGATTGAATGCGAAACTTGGTTGTATTTGACGATGTGTGTTGTTACTGTCATGCTGCCGGATTTTGTATAATAGTGATTGGAAATGCGAGGTTAGCAGAGGCGTGTGGTTCAATCCTCATATTGCACATTTATGCAAGGTTATATGATATGAAACCTTATAAGGGATGTTGATACTCTCCAAATGGTTTCAATCCACTATTATATGGAATATGATTAGCAAACCTTATTTGATTGATGGTTGTTTTGTTATGAGTATGATTTGATTAGGATAGTTTTTATATAGCAAATATATATATATATATATATATATATATATATATACATATCCATATTTTATTATTGGTGATGTCATGTTGAGAGTTTGAGTGTTTTATTTACTGGGTTTTTTAAGCTCACCCCTTTTTCTCGAAATCTCAGGCAGTTCTGTCGCATAACGGTACTAGGATTTGATTCACTTACCAAAGCCTTTCTTCAAGTTAGTCTAGATAATTATTATGAGATATGAGAGATTTTTATGTTTTCGAGACTTTTGTTATAAACTTTTATTATGGAGATATTTCGAAGATTTACTAAATTATATTATGAGAAGTATTAGTTTCTTTGCAAATATATTTGAATTGCATGACATGTAGAATGCTCGAGGTAAAGAGATTCGCAGAGCTCTTTTTAGGATTGGGCCCGCTATAAGGATGAGGTATTGACATTAATCTTCTTTATGCTTCCAAATGTTTAGAAGTATATTTATAGTTGTAGACTTAGATATATTTGGACTGCATCGTTTTTTTTTTTTTAAATCATTGGAAACGCCACCGCCAAACCATCAATTCCGGACTTAAGCAGATTAGGTAAAATCTTCGGCTGTCCCAGATTCTTACAATAAGCGCACTTTCTGAATTCAAACCCAATACCTCAATGTGAGATTTTGAACTCTACACTACAAAGCCACGTCCCTTGGAGACTTCGGACCGCATCATCACATAACTAATTTATGAATTTTCTTTTCGTTGCGTTTAAATTCTATCTAAAATTTGATGACAAACAAATCTCCCCAAACGATATGATTAAGAAGTCCCATGAACTTGTTTATAACCACCGCTCATCGCCAAATCAATACAATTAAAACTAAATAATTATAATCGTCTAGATTAAGAATTACATTAATTAGCATAAAGAAAAAAAATGGAAATTATCAGCTGTCATATTTTATAAAAGTTTGAAAATACCATATTTTTTTAATTTCATCAGCAATCCATCCGATTTTTTTGAAATGAGCATTTTCTATCTAAATTGTTAATTTTTCGGGCGTAAAATATATTTTTCATAACTAATTTTTTGGTGTAAAATATTCACTAATGAATAATAAAGCGAACTAATACTTTACACACCACTTTAATATACATGCAAGTGTGTAACTTGGTGGTAGAGGGTTTAGGCTTTGTTGTAAGGTATTGAGTTCGAATCAAGATGTGCGTTTCTTGTAAAAGTCTGTGGCAGTTTGGGGTTTGCACATGCTTCACTTCAGTTCGGATCAAGTGATTTGGCGGCGAATGTTTCAAAAAAAATAAAAATATTCTCAATTACTCATTTTTTTGGTGGAAAATGTTACTTTTAAAAAAATTAGGATTAACTGTTGAAAATTTTTTTAAAAAAAAAAATTTCAAATATTTATTAAAAATCGGGTGGGAAATTGATAATTTCCTAAAATAAAATAAATATATTACTTCTTTTTGGCTTGTCTTGCCCAGCTTGATATGAAACCAAATAACCAAATCACATGGAAGTGCGGCGGACTAATAAATATTGCCGATCCCAATTCCTAAATGCATGAATATGAATTTATGAAAGGGAAATGTTCAATAGTGTCATTAGGGTATTTATTAAGGATTTATTTTAGGAAAATTTTTATAGGAAAAATGAAAAAGTAATTAATATTTTGACAATTTTTTATATTCCCCATAAAAATGATATGAAAACTTACTAAAAATGAATCCTTAACGAGTGCCCTTAGGGCACTAGTTAACATGATCCTTTATGAAATTTAGTTTTAATTCTTTTAATAAATCAATTTACACCATTTAATGTGTCCTTTTTTTCAGTGTCAACCCACGTGAAAATGCTCTTTAAGTCCGTTTGAAGCAATTTAATTAATAAATATCCACCACTTCAAAAAAAAAAAAAAAAAAAAAAAACTTAATAAATATCCACCGGCTATCATTTTTTATATGAATATGTGTTAGGTGCTCATATATTTTGTATTAATTTTTTAATAAATTATTATGGAAATTTATTAAATAATAATTTAATTATAATTGAATCTTAATTACACATCGACATAAAATTATGAAAAACTTAATTAGTTAGATTACAAATTCTTTTTATTTAAAGAGTATGGTCCCTTGATTATTTCAAATTTCTTGTGAAATCACTTGGTAGGCTTCTATTTGTCAGCAACTGAAATCAATTTTCTATCTGAAAATGCTAGTTATTTTTATCATTGCCTATTGGACGAAAATATTTATCCGATCGATCATTTTGTATTGCCATGCATCAATTTGAAACTCTGAAATATTTAGTACAATTAGTAGATTAATGAACTTGATATAGTAAATATATTTGTCATTTTTATGTGAATGAACATAATTTAATGATTATATCTGTCATTTCTAAGAGGTGGATGAACTTGATTTAATAAATATATTTGTTATTTATAGGTAAATGAACTTGATATAATGAATAGATGTGTCATTTTTAAGTGAATGAATTTGTTATTGTAATTATCGATTTGAGTTAAATGTGATGATTTTATTATTGTTACCACTATAAATATATGCATAACCTTATATTTTATCAACAAATCTATAAATATTAAGTATTAATTACAACGAGAGAACCACACATGTTAAAAATCCATAATTAACTGAAATACAGGATACTATGAAACAATATTCACATTTGTGGGGTAATTGAAATTTGAAAGATTGGAAGGCCGATACAAATATATCATGTAATTTCTAAGGTATAGACCTAGATTTGACGGATAGCATGTCCTGTTAAATCCTATTTTCTTTTTTTTTTGGGATGATTAAGGTGTTATCATTTTCCTGGCGTTTATTTTGTTCTTTTGCTTGTTTCTAATTATTTGGGTAATACTTTGTTCTCATGTGGTGGAACATGTGATTTTAAAATATGTTATTTACTTTTCGTGTTTAACTTTTATGATCGCAACAACAAGCGAGTACTCATTTAATATAATATATATATATATTTTAATAGGCAATATGGAATAAAATAATGTTATACCCGGAAACTATTTTATACAAATTAATGATAATATAATGACAGTCAATGAGAATTTAAAGTAATAAAAAAATCAGTGCTTTCCTTTTCACACACCCATTATTATTATTATTATTATTATTATTATATTATTATTATTATTATTATTATTATTATTATTATTATTATTATTATTATTATTATTATTATTATATACCAAATACAATGAATTTGTAGCATCTAATATTATGTCTTAATTAGAATGAAAATAAATAAATAAACATGTATGCTTTACCCATATTAAGTATTAACTAATCTGATGGAACAAATGAAATGAGTGAGATCCAATATAGTGGGCTGTATTACCTCATTTTTAGGAGACCTGATGTTTGTTGGATATTTTAGTTTGAAACTGTTCTGATCGAGATATATATATATATATATATTTTTTTTGTTCACATAATGTTTTTAAAAATCGATATAAAATTGAAGTCATTTTTTTATCCTAAATCCATAATCGAAATAGAATCGGAATTAATAAATTTCGTCCCATTCCATTCCTACCTATCACTATCTCTAGACATCGATTTACACCCAAAAATAAACTAGATACCAAAAATAAACTAGATAAAGTTAAACATAGAGATGAAAATCTTCTTTGGCCCATACACTTAATATCATGTACCAAGGTTGTGAAAAAAATGATTTTTGACAAATTTTAAACACACCAAAGGGTTTTATAAGATTAAACAAGATTATTAAATTTTTTTAAAGCATGATGCAGAAGCTATGGCTCAGAAAGAGGATTTGATTCTCTGGCCTCATGTTGTTGTCATCCGCAACATGTCCATGTCAAACAACAATCCTAAGGAACAGAAAAAAGATTCCCACAAAAAAGATGATGAAAATCTGATATTATTATCATACTTTAAAAAAAAAAAAAATCACCTTGTAAAAGTATATAACTTTCCATCCGAAAACTTATAAAATTTATCGATTTTCCACGGAAATTGATACATTTTTAAAATTTCGGATGAAAAATGAAAAAATAGAAAGTGTTATAATAATTTTGAACTTTCGCGGAAACCATTAAAATTATTGGTAGAAAGTTGATGCTCTAAACTGAGTTTATTAAGTTGGTATGTATGCTTTGAGCAATTGACAACATTGTGAAAGAAACCATAAATATGCAGTTCTGATGTTCTTATATAAATCCGCATATCTGGAAATAGACCTGATAAACACAACTTTCTGCACACTCATGACAGTAATGAAATTTATAACTTCTAATTCATAGGGATAAATCAGTCATACCTCAAATGATGGCCTAATTAAGTACTAATCAGGGGTATGAACATCATTTATGAGTATGTTCACATTCAAATTTGTAAAACATTACATCAAATATCCACGGGAGAATAGCGCGAGAAAACCACACAGATGTCATCTTTCACCATCAAAGAACTATCGCTACTTTGTTTCCACATCATCATCAGAAAGCGGTTCTTCAACTTCACTCTCACTACTCAAACCTTCATTACCGACGGATGAGATCCTCTCATTAGTTGAATCATAATTGTTTGAGAGGTCAAATTTGTGATATTTGGCTTTTTTCTTCTTTCCAGAACTTCCCCTTTCCTTTCTTTTTCTCCCCCCATCTTCGGTAATTTTCATAGCGTGGGCAGCAGCAACAAATGCTGCATTCATGGATTCACTTATCTCTTTGTGCTCCTCATCTTCACTTTCGTCTTCCTCCTCTCCCTTGTTATCAATGTAAAAGAGAAGATTCACATTTGCTTCTTTCCCCTCAGTTTTTGATGATTGATGCTCATAGTCTACTTTTGAATTATCCATAGCTAGTTGGGCACGAGATTTCAAAATTCTATCATCAAAAACTCGAATACCTTGATTCTCAAGACTTAGCAGCCATCCTGTGAATGAGAGCAATTACAGCTTAATATGGGAGAAAACAAATTATTGTAACCTACAAGGTACAGACAGAATAGATATTTGCAAAAGTAATTAGCATTAGAACTGCTTACTTAAAAGAGCTTTGGGCGAGGATCCATATGATCTACTTGCTTTTTCATCCATGCCAGTCTGGATTGTGATCCATTTGATGATTTGAGAACGTAGTTTGGAACTCGAGAAGGCACTTGCATAAGAAATAGCTCTCTTTTGATCTCCATCTTCCCTGCAGCATTCCAAAATGATGAGTAAAATAAGGGCTTCACCAAAATTCCATAGAGCAATATTCAGACATTCATACCTTGAAAGCTCTATGGCTTCATTGATGACAATCAATCTTTTCATGGAAAGACTTTTCATATGTTCAGCTGGTATATGGGCTGCTCTCTCAGGAAGAAGGAAAGAATATTCCACCAATATGAGAGCATCATATAAAACTTTCCTCAATAACATTCCCTCTTTGGAACTCTGCACAGATATTTCTCCACGAGGTAAGTTTTAACATGACTAACTATTATCAAGTATCAACATACAGATACTTGCTTCTACAAGAAAAGGCAAAATATTGGACTTAGAAACACAGTCACAGACACACAGTGTAGACAGCTCACACCCCAAGTAAATGCATCACGAAAAGGGAAGTATCATTTGCAGCTGTCCAAATGCCCCTTTTTTTAAAGGTAATCATTCATTGATTAACATATAAACAATTTACCATCATCTGGAATATCCTCAATCCAGACATTATAGCTCTGATTGCTAACTGTCAGTTTAGCCAATCTATGAGCAGTCTGTCATGCCTTTTCCAGGAGTTGTAATGAGCTTGAACATTACAACTCCTAGGAGCAAATACAAATTTGAAAATTCCAATATCTCTAACCAACATTTGGGTATCCAAAATCACCCATGAAATCTCTTTACTGCTGTTATCATGTCCTGTTGCTAGATTAACAACATTTTTTTTTTGTGTCTGACTCAATAATCAAATGGGATAAACCTGTGTCTATGGAATTTCATTGCCTCTGCTGCTACAGCCTCAATATCTCCAGAAATTCTTGCTGGTTTAGTGGCTTACTAACCCATTTAGTAGAACTATAGCGTTACGGATTAGTAACTAAAACAAATGAACATAGAGACAAATATGTGCACCAAATTTTCAATCCAATTTCCAAGGAAGTAACTCTTTTTTCCCTCTCCGCAGAATCTTTCCATCACCAAACTGAAACATACTCATATTTTAAAAATGGAATCATTAGGGGGCTTTTCCTTGATAAGATTACATTCAAGTAACACACAGATCACACATTAGCGCATAAGCATTACCAAGTGAGGGGATTACTAAGTATAAAACAACTGGAGAAGATACATAAATGTAAGAAAAACATACTAACCAATAAGGAAGTCAAAGGAAAACTTGGCTCCAACTGCATCTTCACAAGGGCCTCTGGTCAGCAAAAAGAATAAGAAAGAGACTAATCAGACTACAAAACATTCCGAACTCAATTTTACAGTTGAGAAAACATACCATACAAATACAATCCTACTTGGTAAAGAGCACTCACCAAAGAAGTACATATTTTGAAATTTGGTTATGCAGCTAACTACCCAACTTGTCAATTCTTTCTCCAACTCTTTTCCTGCAACCCCAACTCTCAAAGTCAAGCAAAATTCCAACCAAAACATCTCCGCAATCACCACCCCAGCCAAGTAATTCACATCACATACTCCTTCACTAACCTCTCTTAAAATATCAGCATTTATGAGTGGCAAAAAAGACTCTAGACTCTCATTTTTATCAATCCACAAACTAGCCAGATCCTTGACTGGTACAATCAAATTCAAATCACTATCACTAATAACATCACTTTGTCCATTCAAAATCTTGCAACAACACACACTTATAAACCCAAGAATCGCATCAATTAAAGACTTAAGCTCTCTTATTACTTTCCTCTCTCTCTTTGAACCCGAGTCCCTTCTTTTTAGTTCCACAGCCATTTTGTAAACCTCAAAAGCAACCGGAGCCAGCAATACAATACACTTTGAAGAACTACATGAACCCGAACAAGCTGATATCAACTGAAACAGGTCTTTTATGACTGATAATTGATTCAAAGGATCTTCATTTGTGACATCACGGCTACGAAAGGTCAAAGCAACATAGACCCAGATGGTTTCAAGAGGTGGGTCAATCTTTGCTTGCATCAATTCGTAGAATATATCGACAGAATGAGTGAAATTTGGGGTTTCTTTGTGAATGTCAGCTACAAGGCTTTGGATTAACTGGACTAGAGTAAGATCATAGTTTTCGCCAATTAATAAACTGGGATTCCGCTGGTTCGTGGATTCTATCAGAAGAGACTCAGACATTTTGATAGTTGAAATTTTCAATTAATGAGAGAATTTGGAAGAGAAGCTAAAGCAGAAACAAAACCCTAATGTCTCCGTTCACGTGTTTTAGGGTTTTAGGGGTTTGGTGTCTTCTTAGTGAGCATAAAATTCTTTGCCACGCAATCATGAAACGTGGGCCCAACTAACCACTTTTTTTTTTTTTAACAAAAAAAATGTAAAGTATATCAATTTGTGAATTTTTTTTTTTAATTTTATAATTAAAATGTCTCGATCAATTTATACGCACCCAATTAATCTCCGAGATCTGTATTCCGTGTCTTCAAAACGGTCATATTTAATAATTTTGATTGATGTCAAAAAATAATTATAGTATTTTTATATTTTAATGATGAAAAAATTAAAATTTTTAATTTTTATAGAACTCAATTTTTTTAAAAAAAAAAACGATTATTAATATTAATCAAACACTTATTTGACCAAAAATCTAATTTTATCAATTCACTACAAAAACAAACAGAATCACAGTATAGATGGAAATTAATACATAGCTATAAACTTCAAGCGAAAATATGAACAGTCCTATTTTTATTTATTTATTTTTTAAATTTACCAAACCTTCACAGGGAAAATTGAAATAATCTCTAATGTTTTTTTTTTTTTTAAGTTGAAAGAATGAACTAAAGATAGAGATCTTATAATATAAACAGAGCTTTACGTATAAGTTAGTTTCAGCTTTGTTATATAAGAAGGCTATTTACATCAAGAAATGGCAAGAATGAAGGCGGTATTGGTTTTCGTAGCAGCGATATTGGTAGTATCAACATGGGTACCCATCTCTTATTTCGAAAAGAAACCAGTGGCTGGAGCTAGAAACATTACTGGATTTTGAAGATTGATAATGTTGAACAAGTAGATAAGTTGGAGGTAGGAGAAAGAGAAAGAGATTGTTATTGGTTTGTTGGTATTTAAGATGTTGTAATTTCAATTTCAATTGATGGCTTCATTGTTGTTTGATGGGATCTGAAAACCAAGAATGAATCAATGAGAAATGTTAGTTATGATTTTATTTATGTGCATTATTCTCTTGCTCAATGAATTCACCTGATTACTCATAAGGCTGCCTCTATTTTCAGCTGGTTGAGCAGGAAGCTGAGGGACAGTAGTAATTCAGAATTAATTGGATATTTGAATATACCTGGATGGATGGAGGTGGTATATCATATGCCCGTTGTATATAATTTTCGGGATGGATGAGTCTGAATCATGTGTTTATAGTTTTTCTCCGGTATCTCATAAATATAGTAGGAAGGATGTCCCTGAGGTGATGGGAGCTTATTTTTGGTGGATCATTTTGTGAATTACCTACTCCGATCCAGTGTCTGGATTCTGTAATTACCTTGTAATCTACTCTTTGTTTCAAGATACCCAAGCATTAATCTTACTGTATCAATCTGGTTTTGCTTTGTTTATTTCTTTGGCTTCATTTGCTGTGAGCCAACAAAGCATTTACTCGCTTGGATGATTATGATTTCAAAATTTTTGTTTGAAGTGGATTTATTATTTCATCTAAATTGATTTTTCATTTCCCAGTACCTTAAAATGTTCAGCTTCTGGCAAGACTTGTTTATGTTATGAAAGTACTCATCTTCAGGTTCATATACTTGGATAAATCAATGTACTAGTCTAAATTTGTAGTTGTTGAATTAATTGTGCAACATTAGAAGGTCGTGCCTAGCACGAAGGCCAAGTATTAATAGTCTATTTGTGAAAAATATGAGTAAGATTGAGTACATGAGGATTTTCCCAGATTCTGTTTGTAGCGGGAGTCTTGTGCACTAGATACAATTTTTTTTTAAATTAAATCTGCAAAATTAGATGATGTTGATTCCACTTTGGTTTGAATGTTTGATAAGATAAGGATGTTTTCAAAGTAGTCAAAATGTCATATTTGTAGAACCGGGGGGTAACAGGAGAATCTTTTGTTCCCAAACCAGCTAAAGAGGCTGAAATGGAAAGGATTATGAGATCCATGGAGGTAAGTATCATTTTCTCCCATTAATCTTCACTGCATGCATCCTTACAGTTTATGTTGAATTCTGGTCTATATATTCTGTTTCAATGGTGTTTCAGGGTATGCCAGGAGCACCCGGCATGAAAATGTATTCAAGAGAAGATATGATGAACTTACAAAAATTTGGTGGGGAAGATTTCAATGATGAAGAAGAAGATGAAGATTTTCCAAAGAATTTGGTACTAACATACCTTGTATCAGATAAAAGCTTTCAATATAAATATCTTTGTTTCACCAACTGTTGAAACTTAACTTATATAGGGAAAAGTTTTGAGAGAGAGAGAGAGTAAAAGCGGAGACTGGAAACAGAGGATCACCAAAGCCAAAGGAATCTTAAACACGGGTGACCTATTGAAGAAACAAGCACACAGAGTCTCAAAACATGTACAACGGTAGCAGTGCGTGCGAATAAATCAAAGGCCGGCTGTTGAGTGTGCAAATAAAGTCCCAAAGTCCCACATTGGTTAGAAATGAGGAAGATCATGGGTATATAAGGATGGACATTGAGGCATTTTGGGTAGAGCCCAAAAGCAAATTCATGAGGGTTTAGTCTCAAAGTAGACAATATTATATCAATGTGGAGATAAGTGGTGTCATAGGTTCCTTACAATAAGCTTCACAACATGTGAAGTATAACTTTTTTTTTCCCTGTTACTAATGTGGTTAAGAGGCACTCATCTAGAAATTGTAGGAGAGTAAAGAAATTTGGTTTCTTGTATTTACTTTCAACATCCAAAGTACATACTGTCTGCCACAAATGTTTATTTTGAACTCTCACTATAATTGCTCACCCAACTGTGATTGTGTATCAATGGAAGGAAGAACATGCATTTATAAGCAAAGCGTTTTGCGAAAAAATTCATTAGGCATTCTGAAATACACTATGGGTTTGTTTGTTTCCTCTTGAAACGATTTTCATAAATAAAATATTTTCCATGAAATTATTTTTTGAAAAGAAAAGTGTTTTCCAATGTTTGGCTATCGTTAAAAATATTTTTTGAAAAAGTTTTAAGATGTTTGGTTTGTCCAATATTTTCTAGGGATGATAAAAAACTTTGGATATACAGACCCTGAAAATCTGGGTTAAAAAAAAATTAGACCCAAAATTCTAAACAGACTCGGGTCCTGATCCGTGTGGGTCAAAATTTTTTTTGTTGATTCAGATTTTTCAGGACCCGGATCCGCATATACCAATAAGACCTGGGTCTGTAAAAAAAAAATCATTCTTATGTAGTGAAATTTTGGATATGCACGAATCCAGACTTTGGTTTTTCCAAACCCGAGTCCGGCCCAGATCCACATAGACCTATAAGACCCAAGTATAAAAATACCCAAGTTCGTAGAAAATTCCCAAACTCGGGTAACGAAATTCCGAACTCGCATAGGTCTGGGTATTTCTAGAATGGGGTTTGGCCCATATCCTTATGACTTGGGTCTGGAAAAAAATTTCGAAACCGATTAGCAAAATTTAAGACCCTAGTATTTCTGGACCCGGAAGATCCGAGTCTGTAAAAAATTTATGAACCCGTGTAGCGAAATTTCAGACACAGATCCACATAGACTTGGAATTAAAAAATAAATATAATATAATTAAAAACTATAAAAACAAAACACAAAAGAATGGAATTAAAAATTAGTAAAAAGTACAAAAGATGAAAATAAATATAGAATAATATAATTGAAAAATACAAAATAAGAATACAAAATCATGGAATTAAAAATTAGTAAAAAGTACAAAAGATAAAAATAAATATAGAATAATATAATTGAAAAATACAAAATTAAAAAATAAAGATTTCCAAACTTATCTGAGCCTATTCGGATCTAGACCAGATAAATCTGGGCACGTATACTTTTTTTCTGAATATGAATATAAATATGAATTCATGAGAACATATTTAGATTTGAATTCATGTGAATTCGGGCCCAAGACCGGATTTTGACATCCCTAGTTAGAACCAAACTATAGAAATAGAAGATTTGAAGAAGAGATAAATAAGTTATTTTCCGTAAAATTATTTATAAATTTATATTTCGTAAGTTATTTTTCAGAAAAATAGTTAAATTTTTTTATTGACTGGAAAACAATTCACATTAATCAAAATTTCCATAAATGTCATAAATATCATAAAATTTTAAAAAAACAAACAAACAAATAATGAGAGGGCGTTTTGGAGTAAATAAAAGGGAATCATTGTATTAATTAAGCTAAAGAATTCTTTTCACTGTTATGCAATTTTGTGGTGCAATTTGTGAATTGTGATCCGTTGTGGATAAGGGGAAAGCATTTTGGAGTAAATAAAAGGGAATGGGAAAAATTTCAATAGTAATATGATAGAAATACGCCTAATTGTAGCTACGTAAAATGAGAGAGTATGGATTACTTTATGAATAAGTGTTTATAAGTATTTAGGAATCACCCGAGGTCAAAATTATCCTTTATTTGTATTATCACTCAGGCTAAAAGTTAGGGTTATTATCATTTTGCTTCAGAAATTGAAAAATTATATCCGAATACAAACAATATTAATATCCTTATAAAAAGGGAAATTATATTTTTTCCACGAAAAATTTGAAAATATTATCTTTTCCACTTGTTGTGTGAAAATTATTATGTTTTACACCATTTCATTAACGACGTTAAACAAGTGGTGACGACACAAAGCTAATTCAATCATTTAATATTGTTGGATTAAAATTATTATTTGTGTTGACGGCTAATTTTGATCTCAGGAGAATATGATAATATTACTCCCGAAACAATCATCCATCAATAGTGAATTTGTTCGGTTAAGGGGAACCAAAAGCAAATTTAGCAAAAGACAGATAAACACACCAATCAATAAGAAGATTTAACGTGGTTCGGCTGGCTAGATCCAACCTACGTCTACAGACACAAACTGAATAATGCTTTTATTACCGAGATATGCTTCTTTGATCTCTCTTTTGTTTACAAGTCTCACCCTAATGATCCTGATCTCATTACACATACTCTATCATTCTATTTATAATAATACAAAAATCAGATTCCTTCTTTTACAAGGGTTCCCAGTTGAGTTATCTCATTCTTCCACAAGGTTTCCTAACTTCAAACTATATTTACCCCTTTTGTCCTATTAAGATACTGATTTCACCAGTTCTCCCTGTGAAAGTATGATAACTTGTCACCTCATTCGAGAAAATAGGATGCTCTACCTTCCTGAATATGCCTCGCTTATCTGGTCGGTATTCATGAGGTCGGTTATGATAGTCTTTTGAACTGAGAATGCTGCCACCGATCTAATAATGCTCGGTAATCCGAACCGAAGTGGTCGATCACCTTTCATCAAGTGCTCGACCCCTCACTCATGTGGTCGGGTCGGCTTTTTAATGATTTTGACCAGGAAGGGAATTTACCCTCCTACCCCTGGAGTATTCCTAAACTAACATGGGATCTGAAAATACCATCGACAATTTGAATAAGGGGAAATTATCATTTTTCCACCCACTGAATTTTAAAAGAATACTTTAACTCTAAAACTTTGAAAATGTTCCAAAATCCACTTGTTGTTTCAAAAAATGTTTTATTTTCCACCATTTTATTGTTTCACTAGGGTTAAAAATCACTAGTAAATTTATCGAAAACACAACATTTTCCCCATCAATTCAATTGCCTTTGAATTATTCTCTTTCCACTGCATGGTCGAGGCTACAGTCTCGTATCCATTTGACGTCACTCAGTTTGATGGCTTGAGTGGTGACGGTCATCCGGAGGATACACTGTATTGCATTCGACTGCATTATAATATTTAATATGAGGTAGATTGCATTATGGGTGTATTACATTAGCATTATATCAGTATTATATTATATTAACGGTATTATTTAAGTTTTATTAATGTTTAATATTTAAATTTATTATTTATTTTAAATATATTATTTAAATTTACTAATAAAGATGAAAAAACTTTATTAAATAAATAATAATTTATATTTTATTATTTTATAGTAAAAAATAAATAAATAAATTTATATAATAAAGTAAAATAATTAAAATAATTTTATTTAATTATATTTATTATTTTAGTAAATTTTAAATTATTACATCACAAATTTAAAATTATTAAAAATAACTTTTATACAATAAAATATAATTTTATATTAAAAATAAATAATAATATTTATTAATAAATATAAATAATTTTAATTAATTAATAAATATTATTATTTAGTATTCTAATAGAATATATATATATATATATATATATAATGCATATTTATTATTATTATTTTAATGGTGGAAACTAAATAATTTTGAAATAACGAGTGGATATTGGAATACTTTCAAAAGTTTCGGGTAAAAATATTTTTTTGACAATCATCATATGGAAAAGAGATATTTTTCAAGGGTAAAATAATATTTTTGATTAAATCTGTTTACTCTAACCAACAATATCAACAAAATGGTAGAAAATATAATAATTTTCAAATAATAGATGGAAAAGAGAATACTTTCAAACGTTTCATGGAAAATGATACTTACCTTATTTATCAGGTGAAAATTTATATTCTACTATTAGTATTTACATTTATTATAAAAATATATTGGAATATCATATTATACAGTTAATTAGTAGTAAAATGCAATTTTTTTTATAAAAGTACAATAATAAAATAAAAAAAATTGTGAAAATATAATATTTATAAGAATATAATAATAAAATATTATACTAATTTTTTTTATACACGTTTATTATTTTCCAATTTCTACTATACTAAAATGATGTACTAATTGATAAGATTCCATAATCAAGATAATTGAAGGGAGAAAATCAAGGAATATCTTTTTTGAATCCTTTGTAATTATATCTTTTATCTAGTAGTTAATCTCTTTCCTATTTCAAATTTCAATCATTGTGTATTTATAGTACTAAATGTCATTGTAAATAATAGAGAAAATATATTCTTCTTCAACTTGTCCTCTTCAATTCCACATGGTATCAGAGCCCAGATCCTTTCTCTAATTTTTTTTTCTCCACAATCTCCAACCTCCGTTCCAATGGCCTCCGACGGTACCCAAAATGTCATCCCCAACACCCAAGAACCTACAAAACCTTTGATCATAGTTGCCATCCACAACTCAATCAAACTCACATCAACAAATTATCTCTCCTGGAAAACCCAAATTGAAGCCATTCTCATCGGCTACGATTTACAAAAACACATTGATGAAAATCATCAAACCCCACAACGCACCGTCACCACCAATAATGTCACTTCACCAAATCCCGAATATCATACTTGGCTACGCCAAGACAAACTGATCTTTGCAGCTCTGGTCGGCACCCTATCACCATCGCTAGTCCCTCTCATCACCCAATCCACCACCACCTATGAAGCCTGGCAAACACTAGCCAACACCTATGCCCGTCCATCTCGGGGTCACATCAAACAACTCAAAGATCATCTTAAACACATCACCAAAGGCCCTAAAACCATTACCGAATACATGCAATTCATCAAAACCACAGCCGATCAACTTGCCGCCCTTGGTAAACCTCTTGACCATGAAGATCTAATTGAAAAAGTACTTGACGGCCTTGACGATAACTATCAGTCCATCATCGACTCTGTCAATGGCCGTGATTCCACTATTCTCTTTGATGAACTCCATGAAAAACTCATCAACAAGGAGCTATCTATCCGCAACAGGACCAGCTCCCTTTCCCACCCGGCTTCCGCACATCCCACCAATGTTCGCACCTACTACCGACCTCATCCTAACAACACTGCCCAGACTGGTCGGTTTGCACCCACCACCAACCCCCAACTCCCCAGAAACTCTACCACAAACACCAGAACCGACCGACCTCCTCCTCGACCCTTTCTTGGTCGGTGCCAATGGTGCCGCAACCAAGGCCATGTGGTCTCTCAATGCCCTCTCTTCCGCCAAAACTTCCCAGGTGCGCAACCCCCAACCAGGCCGACCAACTCGCCCAGCCCTCGCCCGACCAATCCCTGGCAATATCAAGCAAATGTTACCACCCACCCTTCAACCAACCCTGCCTGGCTTCTCGACAGTGGAGCCTCACATCATGTCACTACTGATCTCAACAACCTCGCTCTCCACCACCCTTATGACGGCACGGATGAAATAATGATTGGTGACGGCACTGCACTCCCCATTTCCCACCATGGTTCTACCTCTCTTAATACTTTAACTAACTCCTTTACATTATCTAATGTGTTATATGTTCCCCATATGAAACGTAATCTCATCTCCATTTCTCAATTTTGCAAGTCCAACAACACTTCCATTGAGTTCTTACCATCTTCTTTTCATGTGAAGGATCTTCGCACGGGGGCAATTCTGTTACAAGGTCGGACTAACGATGGTGTATACGAATGGCCGACCTCCCCCACTCAGTCGCCTCCAATCGCCTTTTCAAGTGTCAGCACCTCTGTACCTGAGTGGCATCATCGGCTCGGGCATCCCTCGTCGTCCATCTTTAAACGAATCCTGTCTTCATTTAATTCTGCTGTTTCTATTTCCTCTCTATCAAATTTTCATTGTAATGCTTGCCAATGCAATAAAAGTCACAAATTACCGTTCTCTTCCTCTACTCTCACTACATCTGCACCTCTTGAAGTTATATATACAGATTTATGGACTTCCCCGGTCTACTCCTTCGATAACTTCAAATACTACATAATCTTTATCGACCATTTCACCAAATACATATGGCTTTTTCCCATAAAACGAAAATCTGACACCCGTGATGTCTTTGTGCGCTTCAAGGCACTAGTCGAAAAATTCTTCCAACGCCCTATCATATCACTCTACTCTGACAATGGGGGGGAATACCAAGCCCTCTCTTCCTTCTTAACATTCCATGGGGTCTCCCATCTCACTTCCCCTCCTCATACTCCTGAACACAATGGGTACTCTGAACGTCGTCATCGACATATCGTCGAGACAGGTCTTTCTCTTCTTACTCACTCCTCCATGCCTCTCTCATATTGGCCATTTGCACTCTCCACTGCTGTCTATCTCATAAATCGCATGCCTACACCAACCTTAAACCAAAACTCTCCTTATCTCAAACTCTTCGGTCATTTACCGAACTACTCGAAACTTCGCAGCTTTGGCTGTCTCTGCTACCCTTGGCTCCGTCCTTACACATCTCACAAACTCGAGTCTCGGTCCTCTCCCTGTGTCTTCGTCGGATATTCTCTCACTCAGCGGGCTTATCTATGTCTCGAGCCGTCCACCAATCGGCTTTACACCTCTCGACATGTCCGCTTCGTTGAGACACTTTTTCCTTTTGCCACCTATCCTGTGTCCACTTCTCGTGCCACTCCTCACACCATATCTGAATGGTGTTCCATGACATTACCGGTACTGGAGTCACCCTTGCAGAATACCGACCCTGCACCCCACAAAATTCCGCACCACTCAATCCCCATATCCGACCACAACCTCCATCTAACATTACCATCACTTCTCAAACCCCAACCGACCACATCGGTCCTGTCGGACATAACCAATCCAGGGCATCCTCATCTATTACCAATCAAACCAATCCTGACCACATACACGGCCTGAATTACCACACCTAGCCAATCACTCAAACATCAACCGACCCCATGTGCATCCAAGTCAACCACCCCTCGCCGACAACCCACGGTCCAACCGACCTCATACAACCAGCCCGATCACAACCCAACCCAACTACACAGCCCACGACCCTCCACCTGCTCAATCCCGACCACCAACGAACACCGACCACACACCAACATACCGACCACTAGACCACTCAACTACAACACCCGTGACCGACCACCCAAACACCGACCCAACACATGAACACTCAACCACACCCACCGAGACCGACCACACTACCAACGAACACCTACATGAACCCTCAACTTCACCACCCATACCCAACCACCCAATAACCGACCACCCCCATGCACCCTCCATCTCACCCCGTGTCATTGTCACACGTTCCAAAAACAACCTCCACAAACCAATACAAAAACTTAACCTCCACGCCCAGCTTCAGCAACCTAATCTAGAACCCAACACCATTACCCAAGCCCTCAAGGACCCTAAGTGGCGCCATGCTCTGTCAGAGGAGTACAATGCTCTTCTTCATAATGGGACATGGGAACTAGTGCCACCCTGTCCCGACCAAAACCTGGTCGGCTGTAAGTGGATCTTTCGCACCAAATTTAATCCTAATGGTTCTATTGACAGGTACAAAGCTCGATTAGTTGCCAAGGGATTCCATCAAAGACCTGGCGTGGATTATTATGAAACCTTCAGTCCAGTCATCAAGCCGACCACAGTTCGGATTGTTCTCAGTCTTGCGGTTAGTCAAGGATGGTCTCTCCGACAACTTGACATCAACAATGCCTTTCTTCAAGGCACTCTCACTGAAGATGTTTATATGTCACAACCTTCGGGCTTCATTGATCGGGATCACCCCAATCACGTCTGCAAACTTCGCAAAGCCATCTACGGCCTCAAACAAGCTCCTCGAGCATGGTACCATGAACTGCGTCAATTTCTTCTACAGTCCGGCTTCACCAACTCAATGGCCGACACCTCACTGTTCATCTTCACCAACGCCCAAACCACACTCTATCTCCTAGTCTATGTCGACGACATCATCATAACTGGAAATGATGTTGCAACTGTCCGCCGATTCATAGACCAACTCTCTAAGCGCTTCTCACTCAAGGACCTTGGCCAACTTGCTTATTTCCTTGGGGTGGAGGTTACTAGCCACAACGATGATCTTTTCCTTAGTCAACGCAAGTACATTGCCGATCTGCTCACCAGAACCCACATGATTACCGCCAAGCCAGCCTCAACTCCTCTGCGACGACAAACCCGACACTCACGTTACAATCTGGATCTCCCTTACCTGATCCGACCGAGTACAGAACTATTGTCGGGAGCCTCCAGTATCTCTCACTCACTCGACCAGACATTGCTTATACTGTCAACAAACTTTCTCAGTTTATGCATCAACCGACCGATGAACATTGGCATGCAGTCAAGCGTCTACTACGATATCTCTGTGGCACTCTGGACCATGGCATATTTCTCCGCCGAAACTCCCCTCTCTCACTCCATGCCTTTTCCGACGCTGATTGGGCTGGCAACAAGGACGACTTCACCTCCACTGGTGCTTACATAGTTTATCTGGGTCATAATCCTATTTCCTGGAGCTCCAAGAAACAACGCTCTGTTGCACGCTCATCCACTGAGGCCGAGTACCGATCAGTGGCCTCCACTGCTGCCGAACTTAGATGGATTTGTGCTCTCCTTACTGAACTTGGTGTCACTCTCTCTCTCCAACCAGTAATCTACTGTGACAATGTTGGGGCAACCAATCTCTGCTCCAATCCTGTTTTCCACTCACGCATGAAACATGTCGCGCTTGACTACCACTTCATCCGAGAACAAGTTCAAAATGGTCTACTCCGGGTCTCCCACATCTCTGGAGCTGATCAACTAGCGGACGCTCTAACCAAACCGCTTGCTCGGTCTCCTTTCAATTCAATCAAGTCCAAGATCGGACTCTCTCCACGACCGTCCATCTTGCGGGGGCATGATAAGATTCCATAATCAAGATAATTGAAGGGAGAAAATCAAGGAATATCTTTTTTTGAATCCTTTGTAATTATATCTTTTATCTAGTAGTTAATCTCTTTCCTATTTCAAATTTCAATCATTGTGTATTTATAGTACTAAATGTCATTGTAAATAATAAGAGAAAATATATTCTTCTTCAACTTGTCCTCTTCAATTCCACACTAATAAACTTTAAAAAAATGATATAATAATAACCATAAACAATAAAACCAACAGTTGTGACTCACCCAAAAACCAATCATCCCAATACGACAGCGTTTTATATATCTCCTGCTATCGAGAAGCAACACCTAAGCGGCTATAGAAAAGCAAAGAGCCCTACCGTTTGCTCGTGTCGTCGTCGCACATTTCTACTTCCAAAAACATTGAAGGTAAATCCAACTCGTCTACTCTTGTTATTCTTTGATCTAGGGGTGTTTAGTCAATTTGATAAGGCAGTTTAAGGTCTTGATTCGTTGTCTTTTGTGTATTATTGCGTGCTACGTGTTTTTGATTGAATGATATTTGAATTCTGTGTTAGGGTTTCAGCTAGATTTGGAACCTTATTTGATTTTGTATATAAAATTATCAATTTTTTTTTAAAAGAAAAAAAATGAATTGATGGAAATGTTGTTTTATAGAGGAATAAGCTTCCTTGTGTTGAAAATCCTAGTCAGTCAATTTATTTATGCTGATTTGTTGTGGAAAATGTCTCACATCAACTGAGAGAAATGATCTTGGTCTCAAGATATTATAATCATAAGGCAACCTTCAACTCTTAAGTTAGTTTTTGGGTTGAGTTAAACTCATAAATTCTTACATGGTATCAGAACCAAATTCATGTACGAGTGAGCTCACACTACCTATCCGCGTGATACGGATTAGGCAAAAGATCAGCCTGCATGTTTGGGAGAGTGTCCTGCATTGGTTGAAAATGATCTTGGCTCCAAATATAAGCATAAGGCAATCCTCAACTCTCAAGCTAACTTTTGGGTTGAGTTAGGCCCATGAATTAGCTTTATCGTATTTTTAGTATTCAATGAATGTTTTTTTTTTTCAGTTGAAAGATGATTTTTTTGTTGGGTTTATTATTTGCTTGGATTTAGGATAAATTGGGGAGTTGATGGCGTCAAAGTTACAACAATTGAAATCCAAGGCATGTCAGGCATCAAAGTTTGTGTCGCAGCATGGAACTGCTTATTACAAGCAGTTGTTGGAGCAGAACAAACAATACATTCAGGAGCCACCCACTGTGGAGAAATGTAACTTGTTGTCAAAACAATTGTTTTACACTCGTCTTGCTAGGTTATTTTCTTTTTACCTTTATTATCTTGACATGTCACTTCAGTGCTCTGCATAGTGTATATCACTTTGAAGATTTTAAAGTTGAACTATGTGTGATATCTGTAGTGGAACATGCTGTGTTTTGCTGAAATTACTTTACTCAATTCATTGATTATGTCTGTTAGTTGCAGGTCTGCAATTCCTAATTGATTTATACTTATCGTTGATGCTTTTAAACCTTTTGCTCCTGTATAAATTTTTAGTTGTTTTCTTATCGAGGGTGTATAATATATGTGCTGTGTGCCGTAGTTTGCGTGATTTTACTGCTCAATCCTTTGCTTCTAAGTTCTAAATTGCTATTATTGCAAACCATGAATATCATATGTTTATATCACTTTGTTATCCTCACTTTGCATTGTTTAACCCCTTTTTAAAAGCCTTGGAATGGCATCTAATTGTGTTACTGTGTTTGCAACGTGTGCTGGGTTTCATTCATTTGGATTTTAATTTCTGGTCATTTATACAATTTATTTCTTAGTCCCAAAGAAACTGCTGTATTGATAAGAGCAGAAAACAGCTCCATCAACATCAAGGTATAAAGCTTGGGCAGAAGGGAGATGGACGATTTTGCAAAGGCTAGGATGATGTAACAGTTTTGGTAATATGGTTGAAATAGCCATATTTGTTCTTCGTTAAAATTGGGTTCATTCCAAATTTATGATAGGTTAAGTTGCTGATGTATCTTATGGTTCATTCTTTTAACTGCTTATCTTAGCTTTGTTCTGGAGTCCCTCCCAAAGTTGCACTTGCAGAATGATGGTGAAGGACAATGAAGTGATACATTTTAGCTGATCAACTTGGGGGAAGAAAATAGAGAATGTTTTTAACTCTATAACAGACATGTTAAACCACAACAATGAGTTGCATCATTTGTTTGCATTTTATAAGAACTGAATGATGAGAAGCATGTGACGGTGTTTGTACAACGAGCATATTTACTTCTTGTTCTTATGACAATGTGCTTGATATGATATTCACTCTGCTTATAAACATTGCTTTTATGTTCCTATAAAGGTATAATACTTCATAAATGCATCCATTTAGATAGCAGTTAGCATCGCAGGCACATATCTAGCTAACACATTATTTTGTAAATATCAATGTGACTGCCTTTTGGTTATGCATGTAATGTGCCATCTGACTTCTTTAATGCTTCAGTTTTCCCACACGGCGTGAGGCATTCTGGACGGAACTCGATTATGTCAAGAACTTCTGGAAGAACAGGCAAGATCTGAAGGTTGAGGAAGCTGGCATTGCTGCATTGTTTGGTCTGGAGTGCTTTGCCTGGTTTTGTGCTGGTGAGATTGTGGGAAGGGGATTCACTTTCACTGGGTACTATGTCTGAGGACAAATACTTGGTAAAATGTGTTTCAGGGAGAAAGAGTATGCAAGATTTTCATAGCATTTGTGTGATTGAATCACTGCAACTCTTCATGCAAATATTTGGTGTTTCTGCAAAAATTTTGAAGCTGAAAAATCAGTGGGTAACTTTGGTAGCCTCAATAATTTTTTTTTTTGTATTCAAAGTGATCTTAGGTTGAAAAACCTTTCAGTTTTTATGCTATCCTCATCAGAAATTACTGCTACTGCTCCCCATGATTGATGATAAGATTCAAATGTTACTCTGTGCTTGCTCTTTAATCATGTTTATTGAGTTGTTGTTTTGGACCTAATACAGTAGCAATGATCAAATAAGTGATAATCAACATAATTTGTTTGGATAAATTTAACCTATCAATAATTAACATTGTTTACCAAATTCCAAATCTTGCTAATTAAACTAGAGCAGAGCAGGTTCTATTGTTTCAAAGCTTTTCTCAAATTCAGAATGCTTATCCAATAAGTTATGGTTGAAAATTAATTGTATTTTGCTAATAAGAGAAAAAAACAAAAAGGAATACAGTTGTAATAGTTGGATTTTGTAATATCAAATATGTGTGTATACACGAATTAGGATCTTTAATATTGTTTCCATTAGAATAATACACACATACTTATGTATAATTTAGGGTTGGCGATGGGCCGGGCCGAGCTTTGGCCGAACTCTGGTCCTAGCCCATAAAATATAAATATATTAAAACTCAAGCTCTTAAAAGCTCTGTCCATTTATGAGAAGGTCGGGTTCGGCCTTAGTCCGCTTGATATGAGACCGGACTAGGGTCAAACCATGCCCTAAATTTTTAAAAAATTATTAATTAAATACTAGTATTTTTTTAAAAAAAAAAAATTGACATAACCTCAATATAAAATGAATTTTTCAAAAATTTATACCCTGTAAAATACATTATAAGTTCTAAATATTAAAAAAAAAAGTAAAAAGTAATACTAATACAACTTAAACAAACTTAAAAAATAATGATAAACCATAAAACACTACACTAGTACATTAAACGATATTAATAATAAATAATTCTAAACTACAAACATATAATTCTACAAATATATATATATATAATTATATGTAATAAAATGATACATGATCTTGGTGGGCCGCAACATTAGGCATAACTAGAAACATAAAAGAAAGAAGCAAATGAGCAAAATTATGTTGTTGATAATGCTATTTATGGCATACATGATCAAAAAGGAGATATATATATATATATATATATATATATATATATATATATATATATATATATATATATATATATATATATATATTACAATGACAAATACTCTAAAAAGGAGGTTTGGATCTTACAATTCACTGCAAGTCCAAGGAAGATGATCTCCGTGTTCATGTACTCTCTTCATTATAGGTTTTTTGGGAAAACATTATTTTTCTATAATTTTGCATTGAATAATAATAATAATAATAATTATTATTATTATTATTATGACGAGCTCCATTGCTTCTATATATACATAAACTATGTGACTGGATCTTGTTAAAAGGAGGTTCAGGTTTTGTATTACAATATTTTCCATTTGAATTTCCAATATTCTTCAAGTGTAAAAGCATCATATTTTGATGTCCAATCAATATATTAATTAGTTTAAGCAACTAAAGTGTGCATACATGAGACTGGATCTTGTTAATTTTAATTTAGTTCATTAATTTGAAGGAACCAAATTACATTTAGGATACGTCATTAGAATAAGAGATTTATTTTATTTTATTTTAATTATTATATAACATAACACTATATATATATATATAAATTACGCTAATAACAATATCAAAATACGTTTCGTGAATACATAAATTGCAAAAAAAAAAAAAAAACCATTACCAATAACGAAAAATACATTTGACACAACGTACAATTGTTGCACTTTAGTCACCCACTCACCCCTAAAAAATAATTGTAGCATCAAAATAAAAAATAAAAATCAACCATACATCTACTACAACCATGAGTAATAAAAACTCTCATTTTTGACCCAAAATAATTTCATTGCTTTTAGAACTTGTAATTTAGCTGCTGGAATGGCTTTTACATATCCAATGTTTTAAAACCGTATGATCGGATCGATAATCGAAAATATTCAATGGATCACTGATCCGACTAGTTGAACAATTTCGAAAAAACCAACCGCTACGGATGACGTCATAAATAATATTAATTAATTAAACATTATAAAAAATACATATAAAAAAATTACAATAACAATAACTAATTCTAACAATTTTGAAAATCAAAACAAGCATAATCATCAATATTAAAACAATAAACATAGATTCCAACATCAAAATAAACATACTCAGTTAATGATTATTGAATATAAAATGATAATATAAAATGATAAGTACTTCCAAACAATAAATCCACTTACATTTCAAGCCGACGCAAGGTGGGGTGTTGCTGAGTGTGGGAAACAATTTGATGTCCTAATCAAGCTAATGAAAACCTAATCAAGCTAATCAAGTTGTAGCTACTGAAACACATAGGCAGATAGGCACACCTGAGAGAAGACGAGACATAGGAGGCAGAGGAGAGAGCTGAGTGTGAGACGTACATGATGAAGACGCAACACAGGCAGAGAGCAAATGATGATCGATTGAGGGTTTGAGAGTTGAGACGCAAATGATGATATGATCGACTGAGAGTTGTGTTGATTGAGAGCTTGAGAGACGCAACACGATGCGATTACTAGGACTTCACACGTTTTTCATTTGTAAACATTCAAAACGGATGCCATTCCACTTATTAAATTAAAAAAAAAATTAGGACACAAGGCCAGTTCCCGGTTCGATATCGAACCGGCAGGTCCGGTTTTCACAACAATGCTCATATCACATCAATAACACACTTCTACTTGCTTCAAAATATGCTTTAAAATTAAGCTCAACATGTTCATGTATGGACTCCAACTTTTGAAATAAAAGTTCACAATGTATCAATGTAAAAATAAATTATTACTGCATTGTTCACACAGGTTTTTACACACTTTTAGAAACAACTGTTCAGTGAAGATATGGAAATTTTATGAATAGAGGTGAAACAATCTTCTGTTCTATCATTCAGCTAACATAACACAAAATTCAGATGGTCTACGACTACATTGAAGAACTCTTCTCTTCCATTCCAAAGCGTTCATATAGCAATGATATCTAATGGAAATAACCCAGAACTTGGCCACCCACATTTCGTCTCAGGGCCTCTTCGTGATCCAAAACACCATCTGGGGTTGTTATCACAACATAACCCCACTGCATCAAAAGAAATCAGAAGGAAAATGGCACACCATAAGTTCCTGTATAATGTCATTTCTTGTATTTTTCATTTTTGGAGAAAAAATGTTATATTCATAAACATACCTACTACACAACCTTTCCCGTGAGTGAAGCCCCACTTATTTCAAAGGGGCACGCAACTACAGTATGACTTAAAAAGAGATTTGAACAAACCTGTCTAGTTGGAAGAGTACGCACTGTGTACTCTTCTATTTCTTTTGCCTTGACATCCTGCCTATAAGTGAGTGCGCGGCAATCATTAACCCTACCTAGTAGTTCAACTTTGATCTTGCCCACCCTATGTGGATCATAAACTTGAAAATCCTTGATATATCCTTTACATATATTAAAATTAAAGAAAAGGGAAAAAATTCCAAGTTAACAAACATGCTTTAACCAGAATAAACAATAGCCAGTAAACTTCAAAGAAACGTACATTCTGTAGCCGCTACTACAACAAAATTAAAGAAGAGAATGAAACTCATTACAAAATAAAGACTGAAGAAAGGCAAGAAATAATAAGCTTCCGTTCCGTCAAGAGGATCCATTTTATTTGTTTCATATTTCCTTTTTCCTGAACAATAGATTTTTTTTTTTTTTTTTTGAAAAAAAAAATAGATTTAATGGATAAACAAAAGCAAAGTATCCAACAAGCAGCATAAATAAAAACTAAATGGTTGGAAATTAAGAATAGCAGTATTGCCATGGTATTTTGACCCATTCAGCAAATGTAATAAAGAAAAGAATGAATAAACCTAGCTACCTAACCCTTAACATATGCCTCCAGCATAGCATCTATGATAATAACCCAACTTGCAAAATTACAATCAATTAGTTGGAAGGACCAGCAAATGACTCCTAAATACATAAAGGTTAATCTGACTAGATTACTATGAAATTTATGTGGCATGAACCATAGTCAGAATCAGCAGCATTATACATTATTAGGGCAGCCAGCTTGTTTTGTCCAAAATTATTGTCCTTCAGGATAAAATCGTCATGCATCCTTAAACAAGTCAGCTACATTTCAGAGAGATTTTAAAAAATATTCTGCAGCAATTCAGAGACACATTTTTGGTCATAGAGAATTTCGTGAGGTTGTAGCAACCCTCACTCTGGCCTCTTTTCTCATCCTCTTAAAGTATTAACAAACGTCTGATGAAGTATTTTGACTACTTTCACTCAAATAAGGTGTAGCATACCATGGATACACGTTGAAGTAAGTAAGGTAGACATGCAATGAGAAAATAATGTTGACATGAGCATAGTTAAAAACTGAAAAATCATATTCTCTACTAAAACTTGGATTCAATTTGTATGTTTGCATTAGTTTTGTATTTAGATTCAAATAATCCACTCAAATCACCTACTTTTCTTTATCATACAAAGAATCATACATCCAACATATATTTATAGCAGAACATAACCATAAATTGAAACAACAATAAATCTGCATGACTTTATTCTCTAAAACTATTTACCCATGGCTATGGCTACTGATGCAAAAAAAGTAGACAAAACAATGAACCCAACTCACAAGTCCCATCAAATCAGCCTAATCTGAACAAAATTAATATATATATATAAGGAATGAAGTTCCATAGGTATATAATAAAATAACTCTAAATTACATAATTTCAACCAAAGATTACAAAGAGTGAAATTTCATATTACGTTGGAAAAAAAAGGTGAGGGTTACCTCGATATTTCATGATATTAAGAAAAGACGACATGACAGTAGAGATTGGTTTCAAATCAACAGTAGCTTTGCTTCTCTTCTCTGCATTCACAATTGCTCTCAACGCATCGTTTAATATCCTCCTCCCCATCTCTCTCTCTGTCAAAACTGCAAAACCACAATGCTTACATGCTGGTCTCAGTCTCAGATAGAGGGTTTTTTATTATTAATTTTCATTTCATGGTGCCTGCTATGGGTGAGCAAACTCGGTTTTGGTTACGATGTGGACCCAGAACCTACCTGAAAAAATTTGGTTCCTCACTTTTTGGAACCAGAACCTACCTATTTATCGTTTACTATTCAGTTCCGGTCCAGGTGTTACCCTATTTTCCATTTGTTCAATATATTCTCTTTTTGCTTCACTGTTGAAAAATAACAATTATTCGATAACTGATATCAAGTAATGACTTCCAGTAGCTTCTCTTACAAAATAGAATTGAAACATAATTTAGCATCAATAATAAATAGTTAAATACTTGCAGTAACTTTCATAAAAAATTTGCACCTGCTTAGTAATCAATCAGAAACCAAAATAAACAAAATACCCAACTCCCTAATTAACAATAATGTATTAATTCAGTAATCAATACAATTATGCATCAACTACCAAGTTCAACAAAATACCAAAAAACAACCCTAAATAACAAAATACCCTAAACGGAGCAACCCGATTATTTCCTTTATGAGCAGTTCACGGCACATATGATGAAATGTAAACCCTAATTAACAAAAATATTACAACACAAGTACACAATCCATATTTTCGTCACACAAATAGAAAGGAAAAGATCATTACCTTAAGCAAGATGAGTTCGTTGAAACTGATGAAGAAAGAGGAATCGAAGAACCAAATGGCTGAAGATTGGAACGGGTTCGAGTCTTTTGAGTGAAGAACGGGTGCAGTTTTGTGTTTTGGATATGTTGATTAGTGAGAGCTAGGGTTCTTCACAAGTTTTGGAGGAAAGAAATTTCTAACATTTTGTTTTCGTTGGAATGATCGAATTTCTAGGGTTCACGTGAGAGGGCTGTAACCAGGTCTAAATTGACCCGGTTCCGACCCAACAAAACGGGTTTTTTATTTTTAAAATTAGAACCGATGTTAAACGATTCGGTTTCGATTCTCAAATTAAAAATTAGACTGGTTTTTTTATACTTTTGGATAGAATCGAAACCGTTGAACATCATTAGTGCTTGTCTTAATCTAAAAGAATTTAGGAAATCCGAATCCATTCGTATCCGAAAAGGGTAAAATCCTTGAATTTTTTTAATTATAACGACAGATCATAAATCTTCGGAAATTCGGGCCAGATTTAATTTCATAAGCTCAGATTGTTTTTATTAGATAAAAATATAGAAAACAATGTTGAATGTTGGAGGAAATTAAAATAGAGAGGATATTTCATGATGTAGGTTGTCCTGCTATATTATAGGCCACGTTTAAACAAAAAAATTTCAACAAGATTCCTTAATGAAATTACATTAACTAAGGAAGGTCTAATTAATTTTATTTTGGAATATTTCTTTGAGAGACACATTAGGATCATTGTGACTCATAATAATCTTCCAAATCACATTCACTATCGAGAAAATTTACATTAGAGATCCAGAATGATAATTCTTCAAAACAAACTAACTCCATAATAAATTCACTAAAGAACTAAATGGTATTCTAAAATATTCAAATCAGTAGAATTAGTGACATACAAACACACTACCCGACATGTGAAATTAATGACATAATCATATTCATCTAAACTAAACATACAATAATAGAACATTACACATAAAAGACACGAGTGAAATCGTGGAACTATAAATAGAAGAATAATAGATCCAAGAAAGACATTGGTCAATCAATCCCAATAGAGCAATCAAACATTCTAATTTCTCTTAACATCATCCCTAAAAGAAAGAGAACATTTATGTAATGTTTACTTTTCTATAATCATCATTAAACTTGTACGGATGTCTGTATGGATTCTTCGTGCAGATGCAAGACAAAATAATGATAATTTATTGTGTAAATTCTTATAAATTCTTTTACATGACAAAATTGGCATTTTACTATGTATTCGCACGAAATATTTGTGCGGACATCTATACCACAGAATGACTATATATATTGAATTTTGAAATATTTGATCGTTGTTTTGTTAATTTTCTTCATGATTACTTCAAATGATATAATAAGGGTAGATCTTAGCGTTCATCATAAACCATACAATGATTAGGGATGACAGAAATCCCCATAGAGACAAGTCCTCGAGGACTCTTCTCAATTGGGGTGGGAATCGGGATGAAAGTTTTAAAACTTAATACCGGAGACGAGAAATTCGATACACATTTTTTATTTAAGGAAATGACAGAAATCATGTAAAATCTCAATCCTCTCTTTATTACCAATTTAAGATTTAATTATTTATTTTAAATTTTTTCAATAAATATATTTAAACTAAAATATATAATTTTATATAGACGTTTATAAAAAAAATCTTAAAATTTATATAAATTATAGATAGTTCAATGATTTAAATGAAATAATTATATATATATATATATATATATATATATATATATATAATAGATAGTTCAATGATTTAAATTTATTTTATTAAGTTATTTATATATACTGTGATTTGATAAATACTCTATATTTTTGGATCAAGAATTGTTTAATAGAAATAATTTTTTTTGTGATATGATATCACCAACCAATAAATATATAATATATATAAAGTCGTATTAAATACACCAACTATTTACTTGTTTTTAAATTATTTTAACCCACATGACTATATATTATTAAGTTATTACAAAGTGTGCCACCGTTACATATTAGAATTTTTAGTTTAACGAATATGCTATTAAATAACTTAAACTTATTTTAAGATAATTATCTGTCACTCAAGATACGAGGTCTCTCAGAAATCCCCTTTTATTATCAAGATATCTCCCTCTACTCTCCTGAAATAATTACGAGAGAATACAAACATCTAAAAATGTCGAAAACGAATATGGAGATATCAATCCACTCCCATTATCATTCCTAACAGTCGCACCTTCAAGATTTTTTAAGGAGAATACACGAAGACCGAAGAATCGCTGTATAATCATCTATCTGCCCAGATCAAAAAACAGAATATAACGATATGAGAATTATTTTTTGCCTTTACTTTCTAGTTTCTAAAATCAACACTTGGGGAGCTAATACGTGTCCTCTATCAGTCATCAATAAGAAACAAATATGCCCTAATTTCTGTTCGAAGTTCTCAATTCTTCTGATGCTAAGCTCTGCTACACAAGTCCTAAGATTTAAAGGTTCTCCGAGAATATCTCCACAACGTAAAGGCGATAAACGTCAAACCAGCAACAGCAGCTACAATCTGCCACAACCAACATTACTAAAGCATTAATAAATTTATGATAGTCGACAATATACTGAGATTTGATAATACGAAATTTGAATAAAGAAAAGGCAACGATTATCGGGGAAATATGGATCGCATGTGCAATGAAATAAGCAGTCAGTAGTTTCATGGGGTAATAAATATTTCAAATGCAGGGATTTTCATTGATTAAATGTGTACTAGATACGTGAAAATGGAAATAACAGGCACAAACTGACCTTTGCATCTCTAAGATAACAGGTCTGGTTTGGTTGCAATAATGATCTCAACAACTTAAATCGAGATGCCCGGGGCATGAGAATCACTACTGTATACTGCTTTTTGCACGGACAAGGCATTATCCTTTGTAATGCCAACTGTAGTGTTAATGGCTGCAGAGATTTTCTAACTTTGGACCGTGCGTCATCTTGAATCTGCAAGCGATACGAATTCAATACTTAATTATCACTGAAATTTAAAATAGGAGGTAAATAATCTTTTATCTTAAAATCAATAAAAATTTCTTGTACAAAAGAGATGCTTTCATTTAATCTCCCAATCTTGCTTCCCAGCTTTGGCAACAAAAACACCACCAATAATTCTAGGGGGACACTAGACTAAAATGTACAATTGCTTAAAGCATGAATGTCACTAAAAAATGTCCCACTAGAAATGTCCAGACGACATCATGTTGTGAGAACTTTGAAGTGCTTGCAGCGTGATAGCATGCTAACACTTCATTTTGTCACACTTTTGAACAAAATTAAGAGAATTAGATGAATTCGAAGAAACTCCAAGGTTTACTGCCACTATTATTCATATTCAGAATTCTCTTCCAGATAAGTATCCAAAATACTACTTTCTTTCCAAGTGCTGCATGAATGGAAACAAACCCCCACCACCCCCCACATGAGGAGGACTCGAATCTCATACCTCTTGTACCACCCCAAGAGGTTTTACCTATTGAACCAACACATCCAAAAGTCATTTGCATATGTTGTGGGTTAGATTACTTCTAATAATGAAGACCAGAAAGTTAGTTTGGATCTTTGACATAAGAAAGGAGAAAAGTAATAGTATATTTGAAACAGTTCTAATAACAAACTTTATGACCAGCACGATGCTATATCATATAATTGATCCCGTTGAATTTACAAGCGAAAGTGTTATCATCTCTATGGGACTAAATCCCAAACAAATACCTAAGTTCGTGTTTGAAATGGTTTCAAAAACACAAAAGCAATAAATTGAATATAAGCCTTGTTTTTTAAGATATTATTACCTGCGCAAAATCTTGCACTTGCTGCCAATGCTAAAAGGCAATATCTCCAAGGATAGACACGGTATTTAAATGGGCACTATTAGAGTTTAAATACACGGTATTTAAATGGGCACTATTAGAGTTTAAATATTATTATTTGGTCTTTCTTAACCTTGGTAACAAGTTATCAGGACCTATTCTATTAGTCTTGTGTTCAAATCTAGAAAATTCCATTATTCTTCATTACAATATGGAGTAAGGTGGATTACTGTTCAGGTGCATAAGGTTCTTCAGATCCACATAACCCACCAACTGATTCCGCCTTGCATATGAAAGGGTGTGTGACAGTCCAGATTCTATTGTTGAACCTCTCTATTAGTAATTTAGTACAAGCTTTTAAGATAACCGGTTACTAAACATGAAAGGATACAAAATGGAGACAAACTACAATTTCAGATGATAACATAAAATGATAAAAGGCTATCACCTCAAAAGAAGTGCCAACATTTCCAGAATACACTCTAGACTGGTAGCTGCATAAAATCCTATCCATCCAGTGGTAGTTCTCCTGAAAGAGAAATAACAATCAGTAACAGAAATTAAAAGCAGCGGATAACTTTCATTTCTCCCATCAAGGGAACTAAACTCCATGCTTGGTTTGGAGTTCAACTACCATATAGGATTGTAACATCAGGTGTAAGAACTAAGAATCAGAAAGCATCTCTCTTTCCTTTGTTTCTTGGCAATCAAAGGCCATTATTAGACATAAACGAATAAAGAAATTAAACCTGCAATCCAGTTTCATGAGCTCTTTGCTCAAGTTCAAGTATGGTGGAAACATCCTGATCTGAAGGCCCTTCCTTTTGAAGATGTGAGATTTCATCCAAGGCAAGATCAACCTGTAAAGAGATATTGCACAAATCAAAAAATTAAGCTATAAGGCAATCTACACACTTGAATATAAAAATAAAAGATGGAAAAATATACAACTATAAACACTTACCAGCTTGAAAGAGATCTCAGGATCACAAGAAAAATTTATGCTAATATCACCCCGTACATCACCTGTTCTTGAATGTTTATTACCGCCAAGGAATACTGAAACACCGGCAGAATAGATCTGAGAAATACAGGATGTTAAGAAACATCAGGTCAAAGAATAAGAAAACTAATAAAAAACACAATATTTGGAGACACACACACCTGCCCATGCTTGAAACGGAGAACCTGCATCATCTTTGTTTCAAGAAATTTGCTGAGGAACCCAACATAGTTAATCTCTTCAACCTGCAATTTAATATTCAAACAGATATTCACATCAGAAATTATCAAAGCAGAATTCAAGGCATCAGCTCAACAGGAAAGCATAGATAAAAAAGGAGCCAGAAACCATTGTTCCATTTTTCAGCTCAACAGGAAAGCATAGCTGGACTGAGCATTGTGCTTCTACCATGGGGCTGCGGACCACTTCTCTGCAAGTATATCCAATGCATTAGAGGGGTGAGGATTGCAACTGAAAAAGAACATGTAACTATAGAGCAACAAAATCATGTATGTTGCAATGTCGAAAGAAAGGTAGGTAGCAAAACTCAAGCTGCTAATAGATAGAAGATGACAAAAGAGTGGTTGGCAAGTAAGTTAGCATGCATGCATGCATGCTACTGTGCTAGAGAAAGAGACGGAGCATGAAAAACTGTTGCTTCCTCAAGGCAAGACAAAACATTTTCTCTTGAAGTCAAGAACAATAAAGACTACCCAGCTGCTTGAATCAAAACTATAAAACCAGATGATATCTAAACCTATTTATAAAAAAAATACAAACCTAATTATTGATGTGGGAAATGTAAACGGTAAGCCTTTAAGATTATCACGGTTCAAATGGTGAAAAGTTTCAGGAGGCTTTGGAATTCCACCCTGCATGGAAAATCAGAACACTCAATTAACATGATATTTCAAGTCTCTAGGCATGAGTATTGAGTAGGTTAACAGGAAATTTCAACTCACCAAATACTGCAATATCAAAGGAATTGCATTTGAAGGATCAATGTTGCCAACAATCACAACAGTGAAAGTTGATGGATCCTTGAAACAGCTGTTGAAATACTCGCAAGCTTTCAATGGATCAACTTTTTGGAGTTCACTTATTCGAATAGGCTGATTCAAAAGAAATCAAACCAAGTTTTAAGGAGAGCATCTCCATTAAAAGGATTCAAAAACAACGAGGCACACCGCGTACCCTGAAAAAGTAGGAGTTTCCATAGTTTATCTCTTTCACCCGGTTTGCAAATGCAGTGTATGGATCCCTCTCTTGAGCACGAATCGCCTCTTCTGCCATTTGCATCACTATTTCAACTTCTTCATCTCCTGGTGTTACATTGGTAGTGAAAAGTTGATATACAAGCTGCCAGAAAAATCATAAATAAAAAGACAGGTCAAGACTCCACAGTGAGACTAAAAAGTAATTTGGCATATTGGACAAAGAGAAGTTCTTTCATCCTCCCCCAGCCTATTGAACCCAATGCAAAAGAACAGGAGCATAACAATTCGAAGAGCAAGTGAATAATCAAAAGCATTTTGCAATCACTACTAACCATAAACACTAAAAATTATTTTCATACATTCATGTATTCAAATACATTTCCGGGGGAAAAAAATATTAGTATATTGCAGTTTCCGAAATCTTGATAATTCAAATGATGAAAATCTGTGTGGTTCAACCAACAAAGCAAACCTGCAATGCAGTTTCCAGGTCTGAGGGTGAACAGTCACCAGAAAAGGTTCGCATGTATGCTCCAAGCTTTGTACCAACTTCAACTCTCTTTCCAGCAAGCATATCCATTAACAGTGATGGTCTATAACCAAATACACCTATTTCTCCAGCAATGGTTGATCCCATGGAGCATGAAAGATACTCACTTTCTGGGAGTTCAGACAGACCCCCATATGAGAAACCTGTAAAAAGAACCTGTTGAAACAAACAGTTGATAAGAATTATAACGTTTTACATCAACCAACGCTAAACAAGGATTATTGGAAACTTGAATGTCATACTACCTGGTCATCAAGAAAGTCTGTGTGCTTATAGCATACTCTCATACCATTTGATAAAATCAACTCGGTGGCTCCTAAATTCTTATATTCAAACTGCTGTACAATATTCCTGAAAAAAATAAATGGACCAAGCTTAGATTAAGAAATTATTGAAGTTATGCAGATCAAGACATTTTAAAAACAGATATCTGGGCAAATAGTGAATGCTAGAAAAAAAATATGATAGGATAAAGTTACCAAATCAACGAAAATAGGAAGCCAGTTGAATCAACAGGAGAAATTAGTTCACTTACGTTTAAGTTAAATGAAGGCACATATTATTTACTGACTGAGATTATAATACATAACCGTAAATGGAGTGATTGCCTTGAGCATAAGTTGACGAAACTCCAATATATATATTTCTCCCTACACTATTTGACTCATTTCAACCATGAAACTTATCACACAGACAACTTACAGTACAAATTTTCAACCCCAGGAAGGAGCAAACCATCTTTGAAGCTGTGTGGATCTTCCCACCTTAAAAAAGCAGAAGGCCAGGATTCAAAATTTTAAAACAAATGGGAGGGAGCTGATGAACCTCATGGGGCATGGTAAACGGTGTGATCATCAAAAAGAGAATAAAGAAAAGGAAATAAAAAAACACACAAGAGTCTTAGCCTGGGAATAGAGAAATCACAAAATAACATATTTCAAGGGACAAAGGAGGTAAGAGAAAAAAATAAGGTTCCAAATAACTTGAAAGTACAGATTTGACTCATAGTACAAGAGTAAAGAAAAGCAAGTTTATCCAGAAGAAACTATTGAGGTCCATCATCTATTATTGAGACTCAACCAAGGAATCGTTCATTTTCTAAACCATAATTATAGACCTCTACAAGAAACCTGCAATAGAGAAAAGATTTCACACAATATCCCATACTACAGTAGGATACACCCATGCGCTAAGAAGTTTCTTTATAGCTCACACACTCAAATTTCATACATCTACTTCTTTGTGTAAGTGACAGTAAAACCCATTGGTACTGAGAAAGAAGAATCCCGCATTAGGAATACATAACATTCCAACAGATTTTATGAGCTAAATCGTGCAGCAGCAGCAATTGTGATTCATAAAAAAGAGGACAATAATTTAAACAAGTGACGAAGTTATTGGAGCTGCCACAAGGATCATAGCATCAGAATTTCAATACTAAATAGACTATGAACAGATATTACTGTAGAAAAGGACCCGGCTTTACCCTGGAGTGGGTTTTGTACTAACAATTTCTTCAGGTATGTTTTCATCGTCCCAGGGAGTAATGCTCTTTTCCTCGAGATTTTTGATCTTCAACACAATATTTTTCAGATCATCAATTGTTGCAAAAGTCCGAGGTTCAATTGTCTTTATGACACAGTTGCATGATGTTTGTAACTTCTCTGAATATCTGGATACCTCTAATGCCGATATATCTAGGCACATAAAATTCCATTATTAGAACAACTGTAAATGATTTCCTACTTGGCTCGTTACAGTAAGCCTGAATATGTTGTGTTAAAAAACGTAATACTATTTACTCACGAGGTAGAAGAGTTTTCTGGAGTCGAGCCTCGTATTCAATCCCAATAATAGGTTCTTTGCAGAGAAAATGCTGCAAAATGTAAAAATAACTAATTTGGCAGACCTAATAAAAAAAATTCACATGAAATAATTGGAAATTTAAGAAAACTACTATTATACTTGTAAGCATTCGTCCCGCAAGTTGGTTGATTGCATTTGATCACGCTCTAAATAGGCAGATTCGACTTCTGACATCAGCAAAGCTCGAGCTACAGATACTTCCCGATCTGAAAACCCATATAGCCGTACCCTTGCAACCTAATACAAACTACATTAGCAACCAACCTAAGACACAAATGACTTCAAAGTTTGGTCATTTTTTTCATACATCTCAACTGGGAGGGGATTTTGAGTTAATTCTATAGAAGGATGGATTCTTTGGGATTGTTGGATGGCTTTTGTACAGATGTAGACACCTGGTCCACCTTTGCAGGTTTTATCTTTTCTTCTTCAATATACTTAGTTTCTACTCCCAAAAAAAGGAGGAAAAAAACACAAAACCCAACTGACAGCTTTATGATTAAAACAAAAGCACACCTCCATGAGCATCGATTCCAGGGCCTTCAAAGTCCCTCTTTCCTTACAAGAGGAGGACATTATATAAGCCTTTAATGGGCGAACCAGATCATCTGCAGAAGCTGAGCATGAGAAATAAGGGGGATCCTTTCTGCGAGATAATTTAAAGAACCTCTGATTCAGAGCATGAAGGAACATGGATTCTGTGAGCATTTCCTTGTAGTCTCTTACTGTCTTTAAATCATTCACTGGCATCTTATAGCTAACAATCACTGCCGCCTAGTACAAGCAGAACAAATAATAATGTCAGAATGGGCTTCAGATAACATTTGTGCACTTGCATATGTTGTTAACAGGACAAATATATATGAACAAACAACTTTAAGATTCATTGCATACTAACCCCACCAGCTTCAGATTCAATAAAACAGGAAAAACGAGGCTCCTGATGAGAAGGAACTGGAAATTTTGGTATAACTGGAGGATCAGTTGCTGATGTTTTCTGCCCAAAGTGAGTCTTTATCAACTCAACCACACTCTTTGAATACATGGAGAAATAGACATTTGAAAGAGAGTTAAAATCTTGATTACCATTCATATGTTTAATTCCAACAGGAGAATTTGCACATCACAATTACAAACCTTGGTATCAGGAAAATCTCCAACTGCTATCACTGCCATATTCTGCAAATGGTACCACTTCTGATAAAATTGTTTTACCGTGTCAGAAGAAACCGTCCTAATGACCTTCTCTAATCCAATGGGCAAGCGCTCAGCATACTGAAAAAACATATAAACGGATAAAAATCCTCAAATTAGAGCTGATCAGTCATAAGCAGATAAGCTAAACCAGACATATTTAAAAAATATTTGCTTAAAGTCTTGGCATAAGTCTAAACAGTGAGCCAGGCTAGAAAAATCTCTTGTAACGCATAACCAGAGTAAGATCCTTTTCCTGACAGCTTATTTGTCAAAACCAAACCCTGATGTTCAGAAGACAAAATAAAATATTCCAATCCTTCCTTTCCAAAGGGCCCCATCTTACACCCTCCTATTGTGGCTGTACACCAGGTCATCAGAACCAATATGTAACAGATAGTCAGATACTAAAAAGATCCTCTAATTCTAGGCAAATGTCAAAAAGTACAACCTGGAATATGGTCTGGAAATCATATAACATGAATGTTGATACTTGATACACTATAATAGGCCCATCAAGTTAGACAGGAAAGATAAGTAAACTGCACTTTTACAGTCCAAGTATTCAAATGATATCTCCAAGAATAGACTAGATATATGTCGATAAAGTAACTAATAAGTGAATGATGACAACCACCAAACAAATTTAAGGACATAGAAGCACCTTTGATCCTTCCATCATCAGGACCCAATGTGCATCCTGCATTCTACCACTAGCATTCCGGTTTCCCCTGTACTCTTCCAGTACAGCTCCTCTTTCTTTTTCCAAATCATCTTTTGAAACTCGAACCTGCATTGCCCAGATAATTAGACTAAAAGAAGTAACCAATACAAAGATAATGGGACAAACAGTTAGTTGGTACCTCCGTACTGAATTCTGCCAAGACTGAAATGGCCTCAGATAGTAGTTCAGGCTTGTCAACAGGAACAAACAGCTCATACACAGTCTCATCTGCAGATGTTACAGCATTTTGACATGCACCAAATTCTGCTCCAATACTTTCTAGAAATTTGACAATGTCATGATTCGTATATTTCTCAGTAGCACTAAAAGCAAGATGCTCAACTATGTGCGCAACACCTCGCTCATGCTCCTCTTCTAAAACTGAGCTGCCATGAACTCAATACATTAGCTTCACTCCAACATAAATCTCCATGCATTCCCATAACTGAACCTAATAACTTCATATAAGCAATTATAAAGAAGGGGAGGAGAAGATTCCAGAATTTCATCAAGAATAGGTTCCTAATGAATCAATCCATGACATCCAGATTAAACCACTCATAAACCCCAACCTACAAGCAACATTCCATATTCATATAAACGTTTTAATCAATCTTTCAAAGGAGCTAAATCCCATTCAGAACGTGATTAAAGTTACCAACATTTTCTACAAATAAGCTCCTATATTTTCAGCAAGCCTAATGCTAGACATATTTAGGATACATAGTTTGTATCTTAACGGACATGGCAATGACATCTGAATCACTCACAGATGCTGCAAGATTAGCACATTAATGATGGATAATAAAGCGAACTAACACCTTACACACCACTTTAATGTCATAATTTCCCTAATACCTACAAGGGTTAGGGTTGCATTCCGCAATTGCTATTAGTTCCTCATATTTACATCAATAACCTCAAAATTGAAACGAGTGAAGAAAACTAATCAAACAAGTCCAAGACAAAGAATTACCAAAACGTATATGAAGATTAAAAATAAATAAAAAGTGCATACCCGGCTTTGACGGCGAGAGCGAGAGCAGCTCGCATTCTCGGCTTAGAGTTACAACGAACGTAGTAAAATAGGCCATTATCAAGCCTGCCGTAATCGACTCCGACTGGTTGTTCGCCGAGCTCTTCTTCCAATTCGACGCTCAACAATTTCAGCGACCTGAATCCGTGCTTCTTCGCGATCTGCGACCCCTCCGCCGGTAGCAGTTCCATACTCCGTTTTTCTTCTCAGCTTCTCTTCTATCTCACAAGACGGACTAATTGGTAAATGAAATTGACTTTACTTTTTGTAATGAACCAATTGTATCAGATTTTTAGTTTTTTTATTTAACAAATCCTTTTGTCCATAAGAGAGATTTCAAGTTACGCAATTTAATCATTTAAATTTTAAATAATAAAACCATAATAAATATTTAATTTTTATTTATTACTTTTTTCACTTATAAATTTAAGGAAAATGTTAAAATTATTAAAAATAAAAATAAAATCATTGTCGCGGCCACCTGGCACTAATTTAAATCTCTAAGAACTTTTTTTTCTTTCTTGATAGAAAAGCCTAGAATCTTCAGTGAATATTTATATATTTAAGTTATTGTTTTATTACACAGAGACATATGTACTCATTCTTTTAAAATTTTAAAAGTGGAAAATGGAAGCCATGGTAGATTTATTAGTTTATATATAGTGAAAACATCTGACGCTAAATATAAATTAAGCTAATTAATCTTAATAGTTAGTGCTAAATTATATTATAACTCCTTAATTGAATTATTAATAGTTATACATTATTCTCTAATGAAATTTTCACATTAAAAAAATGATATTTCATAACTTTATGCCCTTTTTTTCAGAAATAAAACACGATAATCTCAATCGAGTCCACAAGAAGTAACCGTGTACCCCCCAAGGGCTCGTTTGACGGCATCAGAAACGGCAAGCCTCGCTAAAACCCTCTCCTTCACATTTCATAATCCCTCAGGCGCATGTTAAAGAGAGGCGACGATTCACGATAGTTTAAGCCATTAACTACCTGCCTCTTGCTAAAACACGCCGGTGCTCCCCCAAACCCCAAATTATCTCCAAACAACAATGCTTATCCTAAGCACCTGCGCACCCACTTTACCGGTCATCGATTTTTCCCTCCATTTAAACAACCGTTTGGCGCCATTTTCGACCGTTACATTCTCCATACGCAGCCGCGCTGGACTCAGGACTCCAGCTTTTGTTCCTAGAGCCCACAAATTACGTAGCGATGATGTCGATATAGAGGTTGAAGATGAAGAAGACAAAACGACGTCGCAGAAAGGATATAGAGGGAGGCGGGAAGATGGGAAAGATTACGATAAAGACCCTGAATTTGCAGATATTTTAGGGAGTTGCCTAGACGACCCGCAAAAGGCCAAGTCAAAAGTGAGTTTTTGTTCTCTGTAGCTGCTAATTAAATTGTCTTTTTAGCTTTAAGGCAGTTAATTGAGATCATCAATTTTATTTTTCTTTTTTATCTTTTTAAGATGGCAGATAGATTGAAGAAGAAAAGGGACAGAATATTACATACAAAGACTGGCTCAGCGAAGCCTGTCAAAGTGACTTTCAACAAGTGAGTTATTGCGGTTTATCTATCTAGTTATTTCTTCTGTTAATTATGGACTAAATGTACCATTATTTAAAATTCTGCCGCATGAACCCAACCCAGATATGGATTAAATATTTTGGTTTCTTAAGTAAAACTTTTTGATTAACTATGCTGACGAAATGTCTTGTGGGTAACTGAGTAAATTTAAAGAGAAGGTGCGAAGAACTCAGACTTGAAATTATCATCAATTTCAGTGTCCTTGTTTGCATTTGGAGACCGAAATCGATGATTTTGTAAAGGCATTGGAAGAGGTGCATAGAAAGATTGACACATTTCTGAATATTTGCATCTGTGTTTGATTTAATTAAATTTGCTTGTTGGCGATTCTCATCCCCTAAAATCCAAACTCTGCCTAACATGAAGATGCCAGGGTACGATTAACCTCTGGGTGTGGTGTTGGCCATAACTCACAAGAACATTTTGTTGTCTTAGTCAATTTCTCTAACTTTCATAATTTAGGTTATTTTTGGTTTCAAGGCTCAGAATCATAGCCAATTTTTTGGCATGGCTATTTAATTGCTTTGTCATTTCTGTTTATATGCTTAATTTCTGTTGTTATATTTTTACCAATATGGAGTCAATTTTTCAAATTATTTAATTGCTTTGTCATTTCGGTTTATATATGCGTAATTTCTGTTGTTTTATTTTTACCAATATGGAGGCAATTTTTCAAATATAACTGTTCTGTTAACTTGCCAACCTGCACTGCTAGATTTCATTTCTCAAACTCCTACATATGGTTTGAATTCTACAATGCTCCGTTGGAGAAAGATATTTCCTTAATTGGTGATGTAAGTAATGCCCATTAACTTATCAGTATTACATTCACAAATGCAGTTCAGAAATTTATTACTAGAAGAAAGTTAGAATTTTAGATGATGTGGCTTGTTTAAACTTTGCAGGCCATTCGAGCGTGGCATATCATTGGGCGTCTTGGTGGATGCAACTCCATGAATATGCAAGTAAGTTCTCCTTAACCGATATAAGCTAGTAGCAATGGAGGTTTTTTTTTTTTAAAAAAAATGCCGTGATTCTCTGATAAAATTGCTAACAGGAAAATGAATGAATGACTGTATGAGCTAGATCTATGGTTTAGTTTTTTTGGATATGTGAAGTTTTTAATGTAGTAATTATACTTTCTGTAAAAATCAGATGTCCCATGCTTGCTAATATTTTCATTTTTGATGTTTGTTGCCTACACATGCTTTATTTGTACTTGCAGTTGTCACAATCTCCTATGGATAAAAGACCAAGTTATGATGCTATTTCAGGAGCAAATGTTACACCTACTACATTTTATAACATGGGGGATCTTGAGATTCAGGACAACTTGGCACGTTTATGGTATGTACTTGCTTGTGAGCTAGTTAATGTTTTTGTGTCCGCTTTCCTTGGAAGGAATGGATGTGTTGTATGTTTTTGCTAATGTATATTATCAAAACATGAACTAGGGTGGACATTGGGACCACTGAACCGTTGCTTCTTGATGTTCTGATTAATGCGTTGACACAGATAAGCTCTGAGTAAGCTCCCATATCTTTGTTCCTCTCGATTAGTTACAACTTCAGTAAATCTGTAGTCAAATCGATTGTTCATTGTCCTTGAATGAATCTATAAGACTATAATAACTGCAGACTATATGGTGCATTGTGCCAATTGATTTGTTCTATTAGCAGTATTCAGTAGGATATTTACCAAAGACAACACTGATAACTGGGATTTGTTCTCTCATTGTCTCACCTGCTTTTATCTCCTTAAGTGATCTGGGGGTCTAATGCCATAATTTTCTGATGGTTTTGTTTGTTAGGTTCATCAGCCTAAATTATGGACTTGCCGCTTTGTATATTAAACGTTACTACCGATTCTAACATGTCTAGTTTTTACAGCTTTGTTGGAATTAAACAAATTGTGTTTGGCGGATCTGATTTTGAGAATTGGAAGGAGAACTTGAAATCAGAAGAAGCAGGTTGCAGTGTTCACAGGATTTAGCCTTCTTTATCTGTTATATTCAGGGGAGAATATGACACAAGGAAGAGATTAGAGAGATTGCTAAGAGTTCTGTGCAGATGTTTGAACTGGCATTTGATGATGGTTTAGGATGTTTGCCGCTAGAACTGGCTTTTGTTTATCCACTCCAGTATGTAAATTCATTTTTATTTTTATCTTTTGGTCTGAGATTATATTTTCTTTTACCATTTACTTCATTAATTGGTTTTTACCTGGTTTAAAATATAAACTAAAATTGGATTAGTAAGGCATAATATGGGCAAAAAATTATGTACGAATAACATTTCTACCAGTAAATAAAGGTGTGAACGAGAACGATCATGTTTCCATAGTAACCTATACACCAGGGCTTAGAACAGAATTTTCTGAAGATCCAAGAACAGTAATGCTTCATACATGAAGTGGAGACTCCAGTGCAAAATTAACTTGATCTCTTTGATCTTTTCATTCAACCAACACCTAATTTTTTCTTTTTAAATAAAAAATTGAGATGGTGATGTTTTAATGATGAACATATGTTTGGGATGGTGATGTTTTATTTTTAACCATTATTTATTAAAATAATTAGTAAGAGCCTAAGAGGGGTTGTATGAGTAGGCACTCTGAACTGAAATCAAATTCAAGACATTCAACACTCATTGCGCTTGACAACATTCTAAATTCAACTGAAACAAAAACAAAGTTTTTTTTGCCCTTCCTGGGTAAGAAGGGGGGGATGATAATATCTCTAGTACATCAAGAGAATTAAACAAAGATGAAAACTGTCTTCTTGAACTAAAACAAAAACCATATGAGGAACAAAGCATCACTCATTTCCATTTCCTCCTAAAAGTTCACTTCCTGACAGGGACCTTCACAGACTGCCTGTTTCTCTTTTTGACACCAGATTTTGAGACCTTTAGGCTCCTGTGAACAACACTAAGCCTTGCAAGGGCTGCCTTCTTCAAATCTGGCCTGTAGTGATTATCAGCAACCTGAAAAAAAATGGCAAGGAATCAATTAACAAATGCTAAAACTTTTGCAGTTTTGGCAGCAAAATACATGAAAACAATACCAGAACATGCTCTTAGTGCCAACGAAATAAAACAGTCAACAGTTGAGTACAGTCAAAACAGCATAGCCATCACTTAAATTCAAAATCTGATATATTTAAGTCGAAAGAAAGAGGATAATTTTGTGTCAAGGCAATATTCCAAGAACTGATAGACTGTCAGATGGAAAATGAAATTGTCTTAAAATCTGGGTAGTTTTGATAACATTTATCCCCCACCAAAGAATAAGAGACTGTATCAATGCTCGCTCAATTCAAACATAGAAAACTCGAGCAAGATTTCCAAAAAGTCAAAAACTCCTTAGTCAAGAATGAAAGCTCAGAAGCCAAGCGTAACAAGAAAATTTCATTGAAAATCCACTGCAAGAAGGGTTTTCTTACATGTTAGCTTCTCATCACAGCTAAAAAAATATATAATTTTGGTCAATGGAGTACCAAAGCAGCAGGCAGCTCAAATAAAAAACAAAACAAACAGCGCACGCACAGCTACAAATACATGACACATATCATCTATAAACTTCCCAAATGAATGAACAGCACTTGATTTGTACAAGACTACAAGTAAAGAACTACACTAAAATTTATGCAGAAAAATTCATCTTGGTTATCAGTTGTACAAAATCAAATCAAATCAAATAAACAAAAGAACCCAAATACTTGAAGATCTCAAAAATCAAGGGCAATAACATTAAACAAAAATAAATAAATAAATGAAGTAAATAAAAAAATAAGTACCTGATTAACAACAGCCTTAGCCATTCTAGGGAACTCCTTCCTCATGGCTGATTTGTGAAGCAAGCTAGCAGGCTTGTTCTGCTTCTTGGTCTTTGTTGTGGCCAGCACCACTGACAGATCTTTGCCCCCTGGCTGAATGGTCACCGTCTTGCGATTCGCCAAACCTAAACCAGCATTTTATTTAAATAAGATAAATAAACAAATAAAAGTACATAAAAAAAAGAACTTTTAAACTTTGAGTAGATTGTATTACCAGAGTGTTTGAAGGAGTTAAGGTTGTAAAGGTTGTTGGGTTCTTTGCTGAACCGAACGCCGGCGTTGCCTCTGCCGAATTGCTTAACCAAGAAGCAGTTGTTGTTCTTCACGATCTCCCAAATCAACTGACCTGGAACAGTCGACATTTCTGCCTTTTTTACCTCTTCTGTTTCACTGCCAAACAAAGCCTAAATAATCAGTATCGTTAAAAAGAATAACGATGCCGTGTAAAATCAAGAATCAAAGTAGCAGTATCTAAGAACAAGAGAGAGAGAGAGAGAGAGAGTACCTTTGGTTGCTGAAAGCCTGAGTGTTTATGGCTGCCAAGTTCTTTCGATAAAAGCTAATGTGGTACTTATAGACTCGTTCAAAACCCTAATCACACTGTTTCAGCAGATATAACATATTATTAAATTTAAATAATTCGATCGCGTAGTCCATTGTGGGCGTTTGGTCTAGTGGTATGATTCTCGCTTTGGGTGCGAGAGGTCCCGAGTTCGATTCTCGGAACGCCCCTATTCGAATAATCTTTTTTATTAACCCTTCATTTAAATATTTTTCACTTTCGTTAACAATTTTTTCCACATCATCAGAAATTTTTCCTGATCTTCTCTCGTGTTGTAAAGCAAAAATAAATATGCACCGTTGCTTGAACAAAATTGTTGCAAAATTAATAAGAGTAATTTCCAAAATTAATTAAAAGCTGGGGTTATTGAAATAAATACGGGGCAAAATATCATTACCCTTTTCCATTTAAGTTTGGATTGGATTAAAACTCGAAAGCCCAAAATTTAAAATATCTCGATTGATGTATTGGGCTCAAAGCAGGCCCAAACTATTCCCACCCGCTACTTCGATTAAAACCCTAACCCCATAACACATTCATCGTATCCTCAAACCCCAACAGCAGCAGCAGCCAACAGGAGTTATCAAACGATCAGCAATGGGTAAGCTTTACTTATCGGATCTCCGTTCACTATTTGCAGTACCTTAGTGCTTGTTCTTGCAATCTTGAACTCATAGCTTCTTGGTGGTGGTGGTGGTTAAAATACAACAGGTAAGGTTCACGGATCTCTGGCCCGTGCTGGTAAAGTGAGAGGCCAAACCCCTAAAGTTGCTAAACAGGACAAGAAGAAGAAGCCACGTGGCCGCGCCCACAAGCGCATGCAATACAACCGCCGCTTCGTCACCGCAGGTCTTTCTCTCCTTCCTCCTAATTTCATTCTGCTATTCACATAAGCATCTAAGCGGTCGTTTTATTTGAGCTTTTTTTTTTACCTATATAGCTATATTAAGCATGCTCCATATTATTGAATATATGGCATTGAAACTGCTCGTGTGGTACCAGAAGTTGGGTAACCATATTTTCTTATGAAGCATGGCATTGAAACAGCTTCTGCATCCACGTTTTCAAATTAAGAATGCTCCATATTGTTGAATATTGGATATGTGCTTGTTGTATTCAGTACTTAATATCAATTATCAATTATCAATTATTGTTTTTTTTTACAATGAAACAAAAATATATTAAACAAATGGAAAATAAGGTAATCTGGAACCGGACCAGAACTAATAATTAGGGTATCCTATTTGATTGGGTATGTTCCGGTTGGGTTACGTTCTCGTTCCACGGGAACCGAAACTGATTTTGCTCATCTAAACTGTATTAGACAAACCCACAATAGAGCGTTCTCATGCTAAATATATTAAACAAATGGAAAATAAGGTAATCTGGAACCGAACCGGAACCAATAATTAGGGTATCCTAATTGATTAGGTATGTTCCATTTCGTTTAGGTTCCGTGGAACGGAACCGAAACTAGTTTTCCTCACCTGAACTGTATTAGACAAACAAACAATAGAGCGTGCTCACGCTAAATGACAACTTTATAAGTAATGACTATTGATTTTTAGAGCTCTGTTCTTGATGATTGTTGTTTTTTTCACAGTCGTCGGTTTTGGAAAGAAGAGAGGACCCAACTCATCTGAGAAGTAAATCTTGAAAGGATGAAAAGGTGAAGCACTCGGTGTTTTGATAATTTTTCATGTTGTTTTAAGACCTACAATGGTGTTTTCAGTTACTATTGTTATTTTTTGAGATTTTATCTGTTATAAACTCGTGATGATTTTTTTAGTAGAGATCATGTGATTTTGTTTACAAATATCTTCATTTGATATACATTGTGTTTGCTTTTCTTTGTTGAATTGTTCTGTATTCTTAAAGAGTAAGTAGCTGGTTTGAATCGGTTGATATGGTTTAACCGTACGAATTTACACTCTCTCATGAAGATTAGAGAGAAAGATCTGAAAATCAATGCAGATTTAAATTACCTTTGAACAGCTTACAAACATATTCATTTCTATTTCCATTTTCTTATTTTTCACCATAAACCTTGAGTTTGTAGACCTTGTTTGAGGTACAGCACCAAATGACAAGATCTTTATCTGGAGTAATCTCAATTAAGTTTGTGACTCATATTGGCTTGTGACTGGATGTGGCTTGCTTATTACTACCACCCATTCAAAGCTACTTACTTTGAATAAACTTCTGCAATTTAAAGAATCGTATAAAATAGCCCATGGCAAGTGTATTTGTTGCATTGCCAGAACTTCGGATCTGGTGTGCTGAGGAGAGTACTATTCCCCGAATGAGAGCACTCACTGATGATCTGTTTCATCAACAAACAATTTTTCATCAACAAACAATCCATTGATTGTTTCTCTTCACTTGAGAACCCTATGGTCTTTAGGACTATGTTAAAATTGTGGTGTGGTTTGTTTCTACATGATTCAGGAAATGGGAATATGAGCGAAGCCTCCTTAAAATTTGGTGAAACTAAACAAAATCTCCCTACATGATATGTGATTTCGTTGGGGTGTCATCCAACGGTTTGAGCTTCGAACCTTGTCTTCAAGGTCTTAGGTTCAGGCCCTGGGTATAAGGGTGGCAATGGGCCTGGGCCTTGATGAGCCTGACAATTATTTTTTTGGGCCAGGCCCAGGAAAAACCCGACCCGGGCGTTTGCCGGCCCGACTCGGGTCAGACTTTATCCGGTCCGGTTTTTATTAATAAAAATTTAAATATATTTTTATTTGATTATATATATATATATAATATATATATATATATATAATATTTTTTAAGCTCGGGCTGGCCCGGGCTTAATGTGCTGGGCTTGAGCCCGAGTCGGGCCTCTACTTCGCGGTCCTGGCCCGAGATTTTTTATCCCTAGGCCAGGCCACAGCCCGGGCGGGCTGGGTCGGTCCGGGTCCGGGCTTTTTTGCCTCCCTTACCTGGGTAGCATTTTTATAAGAGTTCGGGACATCATCGATGCCACCCTTACCTGGGTAGCACTTTTGTAAGAGTTCGAGACATCATCGATTTACTCACGCTTCTATATTGGGGTGTAATGAGCCCGGTTTGGATGACTTGAGGTTTCACCGGTATTAAAAAAATGAGGTTTCGCTATGAATATTTTTGTTATTATTTTTAGGCGTGAGGTTTTGTTTAGTTTTTGTTAAAGTTTAATGTCTATGGAGAATCTGAAACGAAAAATTGTGTTTACGTTTTTCTGCAATTACCAAGCCCAAGAAAAAAAAAAAAAGGTTTGCTCAATCAAACAAAAAATGATGGCACCAAAGAATAAGGAATTTAGAATCTCTGCATCTGTTGCTCATCGGGAGGAAGAAGTGTCCAACCACCCGATACCCACGATGGACATTTCGACAATCGAGAACGAGATGATGAAGTAGACGAAAGACCAGATGCAGGCTATGAGAAAGCAGTTTCAGGAACAAATGCAAGTCATACAACAAGAAAATCATATGCTCGAGAGTTTAATACACAAATAATTTTAAAACATGATATGATTTCGTTTAATTTCACCAAAATGATTCTTTATTTTCTCGTTTAGAGAAGCTCACAATGTATTATTACATTGGTGCAAAATGATAAGATTGATCGCTAATTTTTTTAGAAATATTGGAAATCTCATCGCCAAACCATTCAATTTGAGCTTAAGCGGATCAGGTAAAATCTCCTATTACTTCAAATTCTTACCAAAAAATGCACCATTGAAATCGAATTCAGTACCTGACAATCAAATTATAATTCTTTTATAACTAACCTACACCTCTTGGGTCACGACAATATGTGGTAACAGACATGGATAAACATTGTAATACGAATTTTGCTAGTATCATGATGAAACTCGATGGCAAACTTTTAAACGTAAATCAACAAGAGATTTAACTCCCCGATTTCTCTATGGAGTCGTATTCTGAATTCCAAAAAGATGGAGGAGAGATCAAATCTGGTTGCAATGACCCAACTTGTTAAATTTGGATTATAATTCAAGCATTATTAATTAGCAAAGAGAATTACCAGACCCATCGAGTTCTTGCTTTAAGATTCCGGAAGCGTTGAAGGTGTAACTGATTATTTGCATTATCAGATTCATGACAGGGGGTGAATGGTGCAATTTTGGATGAGTTTTTATTTGTATTAGAATATTCAAGAATTGTGCGTTATGATCCGACCCATTAATAAGATATTGTCCTCAAGGCGAGTGTTGCAACTACAAATCTCTAGCCGCATCTTACTAGTTAGGGTCACATTACAGTTGCAGTAAACTAACAATCAGAATGGAAGCTCCCAAGATTGGGAGAATTTTGTACATAATTAATTGCATCATGAGCACGTAAATAATTTCTTATCTGATGCTTAATAACAACTTTTGAGCCTTAGTTACCACTTTAAAATTTATACAAAATATATAAAGAGAATTCAACATAAGGTTGATTGATTGAAATTACAGATAACAATTACAGGTGTCAGTGGTACTACTAACCAAATCAAGCATTTTCCCATTAGATGGGATCGGCTACATGGATCTTTTGATGCCATTACACGCTATTTGAAATCATTGTTTCATAATACATCAGTTGGCCTTACTAATGATAATTTAGTAACAAGGTTTGAGCTTAACTTAAATCACAATTCATCACGAAGGCTTCCCATGGGTGAAGTAGATTTGGGTTGATTTTCTACAAGGTACCTTGTAGCCAATGATGCATGTAGCAGGGGTAACAAAACGAATCAACGAATCGAATTTGTATCGAATCATAAACTAATCGAATCAAAATGTGATGGATTCGTATTCGATTTGTTTATTAAACGAATCCTAATATCAGGATTCGTATTCGATTCGTTTATTAAACGAATCGAATACGAATATTCGTTTATTCGTTTAGTCATAATATTATTTAATAAAATAATTTACCACATTTGATTTACATTAATTCTTCATAAATACATATGAAATATGTAATTAATATATTTACTAAAAATATCTCACCATATAGCGAAAATATTACTTTTTCTATGATAACTAGCTATAATTTCTCGAATCTTAATTGAAAATTGACAAGAACTAGTAAATAAAAATAATAAAACGAATCCTAAACGGATCAATGAACTTAAATTCGTATTCGATTCGTTTATTAAACGAATCGAATCGAATTGACTCATTTATTAAACGAATCCATTTTTTCAAACCCATATTCACTTTAAAGCGAATCGAATCGAACGAATAAACGAATCCTGACCCAAATTGCCACCCCTAGCATGTAGTGCAGCCCCATAGGGAAGTGCATCTTCATTTACCCTGAAGTAAGGTGAATGGCCTGGTTCAAACTTTCCTTTAGTCTCATCATTCATACCAAGGAAGTAGAAGTATCCAGGAATTGCCTCTGCAAAAAACGAGAAGTCTTCTGCACCCATCAATGGTTGCCTCTCTTTGACATTCTCGATACCCAACATGTCTGCTGCAACGTTTCGGAATTTCTCGTTCGAACGTGACTGTGGCATTGCACCTCTGTACACCAGTTTGTTTCAAGACAACCTGTTTCACTTGCAGTGAAAGATTAGTAACATCTATTACTGAATAACATAACATAATAATTCGGAGATGGTGATTCGGTCACACAAACAAAGGGGGAGAAAGAGAGTATAGAATAGAGTGCAGAATTATTTCAACCTTTCAATTTCCAGGAATACTTACAACCAAGGACGAAGGGATTAAGGGAATTTGAATTAGCAACAATTAACAAGTATACCTCTTCTGTTCTTTGCTTAAGTCGGATAACGCTTTCTTTAGAAAATGCCCTGAATGTGCCACCAATTGTAACAGAATCTGGAATAACATTGAAGGCACCACCTCCTTGGAATTTTGCAACAGTAACTACCTGCAAGATTGAGTTTTTTTACATTGGTAATACTAATTGGAAAGGAGTTGTTTCGTGCACAACATTTCAGAAACATATTATCCAAGTTGCATTAGACAGAATGTACCTGTGAATCCAAGGGATCAGCTTCACGTGAAACCAGATGTTGTAAACTAACAAATCACATTAGCAGCTGCTAAGATTGGGTCTATTGAATGCTGAGGGATGGCAGCATGACCCCCTTTTCCACTTATTACTGCCTCAAAGAAACCACTTGCGGCCAAAATAGGGTCAGACCTGGAGGACACTGTACCTACTGGAAAAACTGAGGTGACATGTAATCCAAAGATGGCTTCTACATTTTCCAGAACTCCGGCATCTAACATTTTCTTTGCTCCTCCTCCTCCTTCCTCAGCTGGTTGGAAAACAAGCACAATTGTTCCCTACCATCATCCACAGAGTAATGGATACCATGACAACATTATTCTCATCCTTATTCAACCACAAAGGACATTTCCTCGTACAATTTACATAGCAGCATAAGGCATTAGGGGGAACATTAACTTCTTCTTGTGCATTTGGTGCTAGCAATTAATTCCATACATGAATTAATTAAAGGATACTTAAGAGTAGCAATTTTTATTAACACTTTTTTGCATTACCCATGTGTCTCCTTCATAAGAGAATAAAGGCAAAGAGAGAAGAATTAAGAAACAGATGGAGACCACACTATTCATACCAAATATGGGACTTTGTATATACAAGCCTCCAGTAGATCTTACTCAGCAATTTTACGATTGCAGTTTCATTCACGAATATTCAGAGTACGGTATATGATCCAGGAACACAATGCATTCTAGTTGCATTCAAGAAATCTTCTAATTTTTGTATCGAAACTTACTCATCTATGCCATTTTTTTGCATTACAGTATTTCTGTATTCTGTACATACTTTTTTTTTAAAAGTTATTTTGTTCACTCGTTACCATTTACCAGAAAAACTTCCATTTTCTGTAGTTCACTGCTCATCATCATGTTGAAAACAGAGTGCATGCAGTTGGCATGCAGTGGCGCCGAAAGCAAAGGAGCAAGCTTGACTTACATGGCCATGGTAGCTGGAAACGTGTGAGTGAGTTGGCAAACCGCGTGACACTGTTCACGCGGTTTGATCACTATAAAATGGAGCCTCTGGATCAGTTGAACATCATCCCAAAGTGTGTAAGCTCCAAGTAGAGAGCTAGAGAGAGAGTGAGGTTTTTTGTGAGTTTTCTTTGTGTAAAACTTGTGTATTATTCTTGTAGTAATAATATTGATTTCGGTTTTTCCTCAAATCTTCTCTAAAGTGATCGGTGAATCACAACAAGTGGTATCAGTAGCTTTGGTTCTTCATTGGGATCGAAAAACCGAAGAACGGAGCTCGGTTCGGAAAATTCGAGTTCCGGAAAAGTTGTCAAAAATCAACTTTGAGCATACCATCAGCTAGTTCACGTCGAGACGAGCACGGTGGTATTTTCCGGCGATCAAACGGAGGTACAGGGAGCCCGCACGCGCCGCACGCGCCAGGCAGAGCACTCCCACGCGCCGCCACTCGCAGACACGCGCCCCACGCGCGCTGAAGGTTGAAGACGATCCGCGTGGCCGCCACGTCACGCCCAGTCAGCGCCCAGTCAGCAGACACGTCATCCGCCACGTCATCCGACACGTCAGCGCCACGTGTCTGCCACGTCAGCAAAACGGTCCCGCCTTTCCACGTCAGCACTGCCACGTCAGCAGCCTGGTAAATTTCATTTTGCCCCCTGAAGTTTTGAAATTTACAGTTTTGCCCCAGAACTTTTAGGAATTTACAAATCAGCCCCTGTGTCGGATTTAGACCAAAGAAGTGTCTATTCCACCATTTTCGACCGTTCCGGACGCAACGGTGACCTCCGATTTGTGAAATTCAGACCCGATTTTAGTGTATTCCCATTTTAAACTTTGAAACTTAAAATGGAGATTGATGATTCTCATTCTGGTGCAATGATTAAACTGGCTGCCACTAATTACTCCCTCTGGAGACCTAGGATGGTAGATTTTTTACATTGTAAAGATCCGTTTGATGTCATCGAGTTGAAGGGAGTGAAACCAGAGTCTGTTAAGGAGTGTGACTGGAAGAAACTCAACAACAGAACTTTGGGTCAGATAAGGCAGTGGATCGGTCACAGTGTCTTCCACCATGTAGCACAAGATTCAGATGCTTACAGGATGTGGATAAAGCTGGAAGACATGTTCCAGGCCAAGACAGCTCGGAATAAAGCCCTGTTAATGAGGCGTTTGGTGAACCTGAAGCTACGGAGTGGAACTTCCGTTGCGGAACACACCAATGAGTTCCAGAGCCTGGTGAACCAGTTGTCTGCAGTAGACATGCAGCTGGGAGATGAAGTACAAGCCCTCTTACTACTCAGTTCCCTTCCTGACAGCTGGGAGACATTGGTGGTTACTCTCAGCAATTCCGCTCCAGGAGGTAAAGTTACCATGCCTATGGTAAAAGATGCCCTGTCGAATGAGGAGTCCAGGAGAAAAGATGTTGGCTCAGAACAGACAGAAGACATCAAGGAAGAGACGGAGAGAGAGGCAGAAGCACAACCAGGGGTAGATCCTCAGATGGAATGAAGCCTACCTATAAGTGCTACCATTGTGGCATTGTAGGCCACTTAAAGAAGAATTGCCGAAAACTGCAACGAGAGCAGAGAGAAGGCAATCAACAGCCGAAGAATGACGAAGGAGAGACACTGGTCGTTGTCCAAGCAGATGTAGCAATATGCTCCATACAGGAAGAGACATGCCTTCATAACGCAACCCAAGATGTTGAGTGGGTGGTAGATACTGCAGCATCCTACCACGTCACGCCTCACAGAGATTTCTTCACAACATACAAAGCGGGAGACTTTGGAGCAGTGAAGATGGGAAATATCAGTTCCTCTGGGATAGTAGGAATGGGTGATATTCAGTTGCGGACAAATGTCGGGTGTACATTGATCTTGAAGGATGTCCTGCATGTTCCAGAACTTCGGCTGAATGTACTCTCGGGGATAGCTCTTGACAAACAGGGCTATGAAAATCACTTCAGAAATGGCACATGGAGAATGACGAAAGGTGTCATGATTGTCGCCCGAGGACATGCTTGCGGCACACTATACAAGACTCATGTGAAGATTTGTGCAGACAGCCTCAAAGTAGCTGAAAAATAGGCTTCTCAAAATCTGTGGAACCAGAGACTCGGACACATGAGTGGGAGAGGGTTGTCTACCCTGAACAAGAAAGAGCTTACCAAGGATGCTGCACGAGGTCCTTGCAACCACTACTTGATTGGTAAGCAACGCAGAGTCTCATTTGATTTCTCTTCAGAGAGAAGATCAGAGTTACTCATTCTGGTGCACTCTGATGTTTGTGGTCCCTTGGAGGTTGATTCATTGGGCGGTAACAAGTATTTTCTGACTTTCATCGATGATGCTTCACGGAAAATCTGGGTGTATTTCCTCAAGACGAAGGATCAGGTCCTAGATCAGTTCAAGCTGTTCCACGCCATGGTAGAGCATGAAACAGGGAAGAAGCTGAAATGTCTTCGCACAGACGATGGAAACAAGTACAGTTCCAGGAAGTTCGAAGCCTACTGCATGAGACATAGCATTCGACATGAGAGAACTGTTCCACACACTCCACAACATAATGGTGTCGTTGCAAGCATGAACTGCACCATTATGGAGAAAGTCAGAGGAATGATCAGTATGGCTAAGCTGCCAAAGCCATTCTGGGGAGAAGCTGTTCGTGCTGCCTGTTACCTGATCAACAGATCACCAACTGAACCGTTGAACTTGGAGATTCCGGAGAAAGTGTGGTCTGGTAAGAATCCCTCATACACTCACCCTAGAGTATTCGGTTGTTTAGCCGTTGTACATGTATCCAATGAGCTCAGGGAGAAGCTCGATGCAAGGATAACTCCATGTATATTCCTAGGCCATGGAGATGAAGAATTTGGATACAGACTATGGGATCCGAAGGAAAAGATGGTCATCAGAAGCCAGGAAGTAGAGTTTCTCGAAGACCAGACAATTGAAGACATTGAAATGCCCAGAATGTCTTCCAAATCCAGTACCAACAGAAATCCAGACCCAGCACCAGCACTATTGGCCACAGATATGGTGCACGAGGAAATTCCAGAAGCAGAACCAGAGGAGGCAAATGAAGATGTTGAGCAGGGGGAGACACAGCCTGTTCCATCGGAGATGACAGAAGAAAGTGTTGAGCAGGGGGAGCCGCAACCCACTCCACTAGAAGCTGCAAGATCATTCACAGAGATGGATGATGACAGACCTCCTGAAACCAGTGGACCTCAGACAAGAAGATCTGAGCGAGGCAGGATTCAATCAACCAGATATCAGGGATCCGAATATATTCTGCTTACTGATGTGGGGGAGCCAGAGAGTTTCCCAAAGGCAAGAAGGCACTGAGGAAGTGAATAAACATGGCAGCAAAACTGTGCAGAGACACAACAGAAGATTACTGTGCAGAGACACAGTGGATTGTACTATGCAGAGACATAGCAGAAGAATACTGTACAGAGATGCAGTGAAGTGTGTTGTGCAGAGACACAGCCGACATGTCAACAAAGGAACAATGATCGGGACAAGCTAGAGTTGTGCAGAGACATAACCGGGATAGCTGTCAGATGACGATTGTTTCAGATACAGAGAACTACGATTGGCTTGATCCCAACTCAGGGTACGTAGGCAGTCATTCAGATGCAGCCAGGGGAGAATCCTTTGGAGGATCCGATTTGGATGATTAATGGTCGGCTCAGATTTTGGGGAAATCTTCACCGAGGGGGAGATTTGTTGAAAACAGAGTGCATGCAGTTGGCATGCAGTGGCGCCGAAAGCAAAGGAGCAAGCTTGACTTACATGGCCATGGTAGCTGGAAACGTGTGAGTGAGTTGGCAAACCGCGTGACACTGTTCACGCGGTTTGATCACTATAAAATGGAGCCTCTGGATCAGTTGAACATCATCTCAAAGTGTGTAAGCTCCAAGTAGAGAGCTAGAGAGAGAGTGAGGTTTTTTGTGAGTTTTCTTTGTGTAAAACTTGTGTATTATTCTTGTAGTAATAATATTGATTTCGATTTTTCCTCAAATCTTCTCTAAAGTGATCGGTGAATCACAACACATCATCATTCATCAATTTGCCCCTCCCTCCAGTTTTCCTTGTCTCATACTAAAAAGATACCTACAAATTGAGTAATTAAACCATATACAGACAAAGAACAAAATATAAAAGGAGCAATTTTGGAGGACACACACCAACCTTTTTTTTTTTTTTTACTTTTTTTAAATAGTTGGAATTACTCCCGCCAAATCACCACGTAAGGTGTTAAGCGGAACAGATAAAACCTCCGATTGTCCTAGAGTATTATAAGAAATGGACTCCCTAAATTTGACACACACCAACTCAGTAAAGCCAAAAAAGGAAAAAGGACCTGTATTTCATGGCGAAACGCTTGAAGCATCTTTGCAGCACCAAGAAGCATAGCAACATGAGCATCATGCCCACAATGATGCATTTTACCAGGAACCTTACTCTTAGCTTCCCACTCAACACCTTCCTGTTTCAATAAAAAGTCAGTGACACTAATAATCTTCAATCATCACAAAAAGAATTACACAATTAGTAACAATAATCAAACCTCCATAGCCAGAGCATCCATATCTGCTCTTAATGCAACAAAAGGAGGCAGGCCAGTTCCAATATAACCAACAACACCAGTAACAGCAACTGGGTATTTATAAGAGATGCCCATTTGATCAAGTTCATCTCTGATAAGTTTGCTGGTCTCAAATTCCTCATACCCAAGTTCTGGATTCTCATGTATTTTCCTTCTAATATTCACCATCCAATCAAAAATCTCAGGTTTGTTAGCAAAGTCAAGGAACTTTACTGGAATTTGAGCCACGTCTTCTGGGCTCAAAGAGGAAATGGATGTTGGCAATGGCAAATATAGAGTGACAATAAGCAAAGACAAAATATTGGATAAACCCATCATTTGTGCTTGGGTTCGAGACGATTCCGGGGGCTAATGAGGTGAAGAAGCACACAAGAAGACCGAGTTACCTCTCAAAATATAAAATGTAACCAAGTGCACAGACTGATCATCATTTTATAGTAAAATATTATTCTATCTTGTTTTCCCACGATATAATTAAGTGAAATTTCTTTTCTTATTTTTTTCGCTCAAGGAAGCAGTTGAAACTCTCAGATTGTATCAAATTTTTATATAAAAAAAAAATCTTTATACTCGAATTCAGAATCGGCCCCCTGATACATAAAAATGAGAAATTTTTATGGCGCTAAAAACTTAGTTAATTCATCTCTTGGTTAAAAGTTTATCATATTTTTATTTTCCAATGATATATTATTTAAGTAATTATAAATGTTTTGGTAACATGTGTTCTCCCCAAAGGAAATAACACGTGTTCGAGTCCCTAAATGGATTTCATCTCCAAAAAATGAGTAGTTTATCTCCTCATATTTGAGTGTGAATATATATCTCCAAGATTTAGAATTCCAGATCGTCTATCCGTAGACCTGGATTTTTGAGAATGCTATAATTGTATGTATTTAATGGTCCAGTAGATTTCAAGTTATATATCTGTAGAATTGTGATGTATTAAAAAAAGAAGTAATTGTTCATGCTTATTCCACTGTTGGATTGGATGGTGGAATAAATAATTTTAAGAATCTTATATACGATTGTCATAATATATTGTGAAAGCGAATCAAGAATTTCATGTTTAGATCAAGAAGGGATCATACAAGTTTTGAGATAATATTCATTAAGTGATTTATTAGATTGAGGATTTTGAATAGTATTCAAAATTCAGAAGAATTACAAGATAGAATTGTTGAACGGTTGAAAAAAGCCTAAACCTAATAAAAAAAAGTCGAAAAAAATATCAATTTCAAGTGAATGGATACTGATAAACACTCAAAAGTGCACATTTATTAAAAGAAAAATTATTCATTTTACACTTGTATTTTCATTAATCCTCTTAATTTAGCACATTTGTGAAATAACAATTAAATTTAAGTTTTGTATATTTTTATTGTATATTTTTATTTATTGTGTAGGTAAAATACTGATTTGAAAGCTCAATATAAAAAAAATGGATATAAGATCTGAATTTCAGGACCTAGAAAACCCAAAAAGAGCATGATAACTAGATTCAAATCGGACTTGAAAAACATTCATCATATTTAGATTGACGACAAAATGAGCTTATGATGTATTTAGCTACACATGTATTATTATTATTATTATTATTAATGAGGGATGATTTCCCCCTCCTATTTTAAAGTCCGGCCCCAATTTTTTTTATCTCGGACCCAACCAAAATTCGACTTGACCCGTGGTCCGGGCTTTTTTTGCCCCCTTCATCCGTACAAACACTAGTGATAATAATATTGAATACAATAACTAAAAATACGTATTTTTAAGACCACCACGAGACACCAGCATAGTATGATATTAGACATTCGGAATCATGCACTCTCTTTTACCGAAAATTATATCATGTGTCGGGTATATATGTCATCTCTTTTATAGCAGGCGGGCCCCATAACTGTGTGGGGCCCGTCTGCTGTGAGAGAGATGACATATACACCCGGCACATGATATACCACCTCCTCTTTTACGGCTTTTAAAATAAAAAAAAAATGGGGAAAAAATGGTAAACGGTGCCGTTTTATTCAGTCGAAAGTGAGAGAACATCCGTCCGTCCATAGAAATTTATTAAACGCGCAAGTTTACTCTGGGTGGTTGTCGAACGAAATTGATTCAATTACGTCGTCGTTTTAGGTGGATCGATGACGGAATCATTGAATTAGTGGGTACTGGATGATCTAATCGCATTTGTTGTAATTTTGATACGAAAAATCGAGGGTTTTGTTTAATCGCGGAGAATCAACCATGTTTAATCGTCTTTTTGGAAAACCTATACAGGAAACCAATGCCCTAACCACGCTCGATAAGCTAAATGAGGTATTACGAGTTACGAGTTATATTCTTTGATATAATTTGTTTATGCACCTATTCATTTCATTTTGTTGTTTATTCTGTTTCAAGTTCAATTATTTTGTTCATTAAATTGGGTGTTGGGTTGTATTTGATTTGGTTGAGCAATAGATCATGGGTAATTTGATGGCGTATAAGAGAAGATTCACTGATTGTGAAGTGTTGTGCAATTTTTCAAGCAGTCTCTTTACTTTATAATCTAAAGATGGTGGTGTATTATGAACAGATTTCTGTAGCAAAATCACTTTGGAGTTGCAAAGAATGAAATTATGAATGATAAGGATGCTCTAGACCGACTTTTCTTGTAGCAGAAAACATTATATTAGGCTTATTCTGACTTCTCGAATTTCCAAGTTTTGCACAACTTTGTTTCTTTGGATGGATGAAAGGGAATGAGTTTGGTGTTCAATTGCTTGTGTCTCGTTGAATGTTGAGTTAAGTCAATGGTAATTTATTGTTTCATCGTCATGTTAAAATTTTTGTTTATCTCCAAAGAACTGATATCTTGACAATATTTAAGATGCCCTTTAAATTATTGTATTGGTGGTAGTTTTTTTGACTTTCAGACTTTGTAATATGATAAACTAGTGATGATTCTTGCTCTGGGATCATTTTTTCAATTTAACCATGGAATGCATGTCTTTTATGTGCTTTTATTTATTGTGACTTGTTCCATTATGTGCATGAGATTGATGCTTCTTGTCGCTGCAGTGGCTGTTGCTGTGTTGTGCCTGTCTTTTGCCATTTTTCTTAATCTAAGCCCTATATTTGGTGCATTGTCTAGACTCTTGAAATGCTGGAGAAAAAAGAGAAAGTACTTCTGAAAAAGGCTGCTGCAGAGGTTGAAAAGGCCAAGGATTTCTCCAGAGCAAAGAACAAAAGAGGTATAGTTGTGAAGTGTTTTGTAAATGTTTGGGCATCCAACACTACTGCTTAATTGTATCAATGTGAGCAACTCGTTATGCATTCTCAGCGAGGAATATTTATTCGTTTTTTTTAACTTTGATTAGTTTTTAAATTAAATTTTCCTTTATCCCCAAGGGGATAGCCCAATTGGTTTGGCCCTTGTAGTGGAAGTAATTTGAATGTATGACACAAGATGTTAGAGTTAGTGTTGCTGCATTCTCATGCCTTTTTTGTGCTAAAACTTCTTGATATGGTATACTTTTTTTTCAGTGTATCACTGTTTTAAGCAAAAGCTGCTTGAAATTTATTCAAGTTTTTCAGTGTTGGTTTGTCAAATCAGTCTTAGTCTTCTTGATACTATCAGTTTTAGCCTTCTTGATACTTTTGAAATGTTGAAATACTATCTACAGGCTTCCTTATAATTATTCGATTTATTCTCGTATTTATGTTATAATTTGTCTTGTATCATTTTTCTTTCCAAAGGTTTGGTTGTTTATTGTTTAACTATGTACCTATTTTATCTCATGCAGCGGCTATACAATGTTTGAAGAGGAAGAGGCTGTATGAACAACAAATAGAGCAGCTTGGGAATTTCCAATTGCGCATTCATGATCAGGTTAGAATGGATCTTTATAACCTCTACTAACATATTTTTGTTGCTTTTGTTAATTATAAATTTGCTGGCATGTAAATGTTACAGATGATAATGCTTGAAGGTGCAAAAGCCACAACAGAGACTGTAGATGCATTGAGATCAGGAGCATCTGCAATGAAGGCTATGCAGAAAGCAACGTATGTATCTTTTTTTGATTTTTGTGTTCCAACATTTTGAATTATGGGTTGTTTTTATCGGGTTTCATTTTCATTGTCTAATTTTCCGTGCTACTGTCATCAATTATAAAAGTAGTGTGCTTTCTACTTTTCTTTTTCTGTACTTTTTCCATCACTCAATTTTTTATATCCTGGTAATCTTTAGAATATAATTCTGTGGTGAAATGCATTTGCTTTTAGCATGGTAGGAGCAATTTTAATGATTTACTTGGTTCAAACCTAAACTATCATTTGTATCAAAGGGCATACTTCGTTGCTTTCTTCTGAATTTCGTGACCAAGTTTGTAATCAAATGATGTTTGATACTTTTATTTGGTAGCGCTATTAGGTTTTTTGCTTTTGTTTGGGTCTGTTCTCTAGCTTTGGTAGAGAATTTTGGTTTTTGGAGCTGCAAGATTGATGTTGAATTTATCTTGAATCTGAATCGTAAAATCAATTTTTCATGCAGCACACCGGACTATCATACATACATGTCACATGTTTTAGTTAATAAGAAATAGCTAATATATGTGAAAATGGCTGGATGTTCAGGAATATAGATGATGTGGATAAGACCATGGATGAGATCAATGAGCAAACCGAGAACATGAAGCAGATTCAGGAAGCATTATCAACTCCTATTGGTGGTGCTGCTGATTTCGATGAGGTCAAACTCCATCCCATAAGAATAAATATCCTTTTCTCTCGCATTACAAATGTATTAAGGATGGATATACATTGTCAAAAATTACTTTAACATTTGTTGGCATTGCAGGATGAATTGGAAGCAGAACTCGAAGAACTGGAAGGTGCTGAGTTGGAAGAACAGCTTCTTCAGCCAGCTACAACAGCTCCTGCTGCTCCGATTCAGGTCCCTGCTGGAAGGCAACAAGCCCGTCCTGTTCCTCAAAAGCAGCACACAGCTGAGGAAGATGAACTTGCTGCTTTACAAGCTGAAATGGCACTTTAAGCAGGTTCTTACTCCCTTTATTACAACTAGCTTCTTTTTTATTTGGTGGTTGCAGAAGCTAGTATAAAACTTTGTTTGGTGATCTGGATTAGAAAGCAATTGTAACTTTTATGTAATGCTTAGGCTGCAATCTATTCTTGTTTCTCAGCTTTTAACATCGACTTATTGTTTTTAACTAGTGCAGGTGTTATCACCCATAGTGAGGAGATTATTTAACTCTTGCCATTCTCGCTGTAGAGATTTATGCTACATTGATCACGCCTCATGATTTCTGTGTGCATTCAATAAACAGACGGTATGTAAAGCTTGCGTAAATTGGTCCCATACGAAAATATGTATCTTGTATTCTGCTTCATAGACCTTTTAATGGAGTTCGTCATCTTTTGATGTGTTCTTTTCTTCCCTTGTGATGAAGCACTGTCAAGTTATGATGTGAAACTGTCTTTTAGTCTTTATTAGTAAATGAACAAATTGTGAATCATCTTTTTACATGTTTGTGTTACTTTTTTATGAGAGCCGATTCACTAAAAATTAGGCTGAGCAAATCAATGAGATAATTTTGATTTGTCTCAGTTAAAATAGTTTTTAGTAGTGGCAAAAAAGTTCGGGCTTGAGTATGATTTTTATTAAAAATAATATTTTTTTAATTATATAAATTAATTTTTATTCTATATATATATATATATATATATATATTTATATATATATATATATATATATATTTATAATTAAATTTTTTAAGTTTAATATAAAAAATTATTAAAAACATAGAAATTCTTAATTATTTTTAATGAAAAAATTATTTTTTCAGGCTCGGTCCAACAATTTTCGGACATGATAAAGGTTTGGTCCGGTCCGGCATTTTTCCATTCTTAAAGTCTCTAATATTTTTATAAAAATTATATTTTAATTTTGCTGAATCAATATTCTAGTTTCGTTGAGTGCTCATTTGAAGGTTTTTTCCACGAAATAAACTGATTTGAGGGCAATTTGATTGATAAATTTATAAACTATTATTTAGTGTGCAAATACCCCCATCAAAAACTCTTATCGGTAAGAAGAGTTGGAAAAATCCAAACATTTCAGGATTCAAATAGTATTAAAGCCCTAAAAGCAGAAGGTTCAATGAAATTTTGATGAAAAATTGACGGGAAGATTTAATTATAGAAACGGCAATGGCTTGAACTACACACTATCAATCCATTCATGAAGCTCCATTGACTCTTGCCATTAATACAACTAAATTGACTAATTCTTGAATTGACATTGCTAAAACAGTGCAAGCACCTAGGATTTAAGGAGAAAAATGTTCTTTTACTTGTAGGATCGACCTTGGAGATAGCCCATACTGATAATAGATTGGGTCTCGGAATTTGACCGGTCTTAATTCTGACCAAATATTTGTGTCTGTCTTTTATTTTATGTCACATGAGTATAATATGTAGACTCAAATCTATTTTTGAGATTCAAATTTAACTTCACCAATTTCTTTAATATCTTCATCATTTCTTTGCAACATGATCCCAAAGACCCAACTAAACCCCATAAATCTGAGGGCCGTCCTTATTTATTGGGAAAATATAACTTTATTAATTTGATTATTTCAAATTTTCATTATTTCTGTACAAGTTCTGTTCTATGCCTCAGTCGACGTTATTGTTTTGGAGTATATATTGAAAGAATGATAATGAAAGATTCATACGTAAAAACGGTAAAATTGTCCCATAATACGTTTCAATATATATTTATTACACATATGAATGAATGCATAGACATGAAACTGAAAGTTATTTATGTTAAAAATTATTATCCAAGAGAGAAAATGACGTCTCACTTTGTTATTTATTTACTTCTTGACTTAATCAACTCCCAGGAATCCAAAGAGGGTTTTCAAGGCAAAAGACATAATTGGATGCACAATTAATTATTTTTTTGAATTATGATCCAATGCCGAGACTCACATGAATCTAATCCTCTTTTTTTTTAGGGAGTTAAATAAATAAAATTCGGATAATAAACCATTGCAATTTGATTATCTATATATTCTTATTCAATGATCTCTATCTTGTTAATTAAATATTACACGTAATCGAAACTTCTAATTAATTAAAAATAAAGCTTTGGATAATGAATAATTACAAACTGAACCTGCTTTGGTGGCAAAAGTGATGCAATAGAGAGTACACTCAAACGAGAAGCTTATAATTTATCAAGTCTTATGCAGCTTACAATATAAAGTACCATACATAAAAAAAATTAATGAAGTAATGATGACAAAATCATCAAATCATGAATTGAAAACTTCATTTTCCCTCTCTTACTCTATATATATTTTTTTGCTGTATTTGATTTTTCTGGGCATTGCATAGAGTCAACAAATTATAAGCTTTGTATAGAAACTAAATCAAAGAATGGGTCCGGGTACATGCTAATTCCCCAAATTGACATATGTTAATAAATTAGTAAAATACTGAAAATTGAATTATCTCTTGCGAGTAACGTGAGTTCCAGGAAACAGACAGTAAGCACTTTAAATGGAGATCAGGGAGCAATTTACTAGAAGCACCCTAGATTTTTCTCATTAAAAAAATTTACATTTTTTTGTTATTGCGATTTGAAAAATATTAAAGAGACTAAATCGGGATAAATTGAGGACAAAATTATCAAAATAACATCGTTTTGCCGATAAATAAAAATAAAAAGGTTTAAAATATCATTATTGTTATAATGAATTTATCATTATTTAATCTTCATATCATTGTTCTTGTGATATTCAAAATCCTAGCCAATAACACTCTTTGGTTTTCATCATGAACGGAACGCTAATTTCCTCAAATGTAAAGTTTTATATGTAGGGGCAGTGCAAGGATTTCAATTTTATGGAGTCAAATTATAACTTAAAAAGAAGTTTAGATGATCGAAATATTAATTTTACACAAAGCTCGTGATATCATCATATCTTATTAAAAAAAACAAAATTTTCAAATGTCTATAAGGACTATGGCATCCTTTAGTCTTGGGAAACCTTCATCCTGCTGATATAATTATTATTTGTGGCAAACTTACGTGTGAATAAATACCATTTGTTCTGAGGAAATTGGGAGAAGCTTCTTTTTGAAGTTCTATTCAAAATTATTATATTATTAAATTCATTAAAATATAGGTCCATATCTAAAGTATAAACTAAATAAATAAACTGAGTAGAATATTTTGTTGAGTCTTCATGTACATGCACACAGCACATATGCCTTCTACGGTTATTGTCAGAGGTGATACATTTTCTTCTTCTTTGAAACAGACTAGCTGCCAAACCAAACCCTAGTGCAACTTTCCTGACAGCTGACCATATATTCATGAACATTTCAAATGCTTTTTGTAGAAGCGATGTCCAGAAATTCGATCGAATTGGTCAAGATCAACACGATGTCGTTTTGATATTGGCCTATTCAGTCAGGATTGTCAGACAAATTAACTTTTTCATTTGTAGAATAACATTTCAAGTGTTTAATTTTTAAAATATTATATCAAATAAGTAGATTCTTAAATTAGTATAATCTCGTTGGCTAAAAATTAAGTTCCCAAAATTAAACACAAATCATTAGGACATTATTCACATGACACATACATTAGCTTATTCCAACAGAGTACTCTAATAATTCAACTCATCTAATGCAACAAATAAACAATTTTACGTACCACCAGAACAATTAATACTTATAATTAGTAATACAATGTTAGCTAGCCAGCTCTGTCTAAAAAATCCAAATCTGGATTAACTTCACTACTTGCTTTCTGAAAATCAAACCCTTCAAGAAATTCATATGAAGATTCAAAACAAAATTCCAGCAATCTTCTTTCATCTTTAACATTTCCATATTTAGCAGACCACGAGACAAAATTGTTTTCCAGAGTAGAAGAAGATGAAACAGAAAGACTTGAAGCTTCTAGAGACGATGACATAGTACCATTACTGGTTTTTGTACTCGGGAAAGTTACTTCAGAGCCTGGATAAGGATTTTTACTCGAGTAATTAGTTGAATTTCCATAATCATCAGTCCCAAGTTCAGGAATTGAAGCAGAAACTTGAGCCGAATTATTTTGACGACAGACTTTTCCTTCCATAAACTTTTTATTCAACTTGGTGTTCCAATAATTCTTTACATCATTGTCAGTTCTTCCTGGAAGTCGAGAAGCTATAACAGACCACCTAAATCAAATAAAATTAAACAGGCATGATGAATATTAACGCACTAGAAACAATTTTCCCATTCTAACAAGCGATCCCTCGTTTTAATAAATTGAACACCGAGTTAAAAGACAGAAAAAACACAGACTGTAAGAATGATTTGACTTGCCTGCTTCCTATGCTAAGGTAAAGAGAGCATATGATGTTATCTTCTTCCTCAGTAAATCCTCCATGCTTAATATCTGGTCTTAGATAATTTAACCATCTGAGCCGGCAACTCTTGCCACAACGATTAAGGCCTAAAATTAACAAAAAACATAAGAGTTTGAAATTTGATTAAGCAGAATAAATATTGAGTAATTAAATTAATTAACCTGCTTTCCTGGGTAAAGCAATCCAATTGCCGCCATTTCCGAATTGCTCAAGGTAATTCCTGAGAATGGTGTCTTCTTCAGCAGACCAAGGCCCTCTTTTAACGCGAGTGTTGTCACAACATGGAGATCTTCCCATTGTCGCTGGCTCTGCAAGATAATTTTTTCTATAGGCTATATATATAAGAAATAGAAAATAGTGAAGATGGATATATAATAACATTTCAATAATTGACTTCGTCTTGACTCTATATTTATTTTTCAAAATAATATTGTTACTTGGAGGGTAAGACAAAGAGCTCAGTCAATTTGTGGATGCTCGAGAAACCACGGAGCTTTCTTGCTCACCCCCCTACTACTCACTTCTTATATTTCAGAATTTCAAAATATCATCATTAGAAATTGGCTTCCATCTTTCTTTCTTTCTTTCTTTCTTTCTTTCTTTCTCCCATCTCAAAAAATGTGTATTTGGAGTAATTTCTTGGTGCAACAGAGATACTGATATCACCAACAAATTAGTAAATGAAATGTATAATTTAATAGCCATTATTGTAGTTGTTTTTTAATATTTTTGCACACGTGACAATGAATTATTGAATTGTTGCACAGATAACGTGATACCTCCGTTGTATTTGTAGATTCTCTCGTGTATTTGGGTGTTTATTCTTCTAGTAGACATAAAATAAATGAAGAATGGGATAGCTTTTTTTTTTTTCCCTCATAGAAAATCTAACTGTTGTAAGTGAATTGAGATTGATATATATAGAGGAATGAAAACTTATCATTGAATTGAAAATCCCGAAAATCTCCTTATAGCAAACATTTTGGATATGGTTGATCTGGTTTTTCGCCACTCGTAAAGTTGATCCGATGTTCATAAGTATTCTCTTTGACTCATATACTTTTGGCAAACACTCATGAGCTCGAGGTGGATTTAAAAATATACAAAACATTTCGATTAGACTACACAAATTAACATTCTGGCAGCTCGATCGCATGACAACAACCCTAATCGAGGCCTTTCAAAACCTTCTCATCAGCACCATTTAACAATTTTGTTACCAATAATAAACACAAAATATTTATCAATAACAGAAAATTCTGACATCTATCTTTTTTTTTTCCAAAAAAAAAAAAAAAAAACTAGAATAATGCACATATATATATATACATGTAATTTGTGATGTCACAGGAATTGGAATAAATACAACGTTTTAGAGATGGAATAGCTTAGGCTTTTTGCAGTATCAAATCAAATATAATAAAAAAACAAATAGTCTTATATGAATTGGAATAAAAATAGACAAATCTATTCAACTGTCAAAAAAAATTGTCTACTGTTCTATGCATTACCAATTTAAAAAGGGATTTGGTAAACGAAAAGTTCCTTTTACGTGTTAATTGCAAATATGCTAAAGAAATTTTTAATAAACATATTAAGTATATGTATCCAAAAAAAAAAAAAAATTTGTCAATGACAATCGATTTTAAGTGTGCTTTTTTACCTTTAGTCTTATAGGTGTACAATTATATCAAAAGGGACAAAGTATTAACAAAAAAATAAATAAAACACACACCCACAAGGGTGTGTGTTTAAAATTTTTTTAAAAAAAAAATTCTTAATTTTCCCACTTTTACTTTAAAATGCAAATATCTCTCAAAATAAAAATTATTTCATGAAAAAATTACATATTATCGATTTACAAATCATAAGATTTACAATAAGATTCATTGTCGATATGTTTTAACGAGAAAATATCAAAAATAACCCTATATTTATAAAAGAATAATAATTTTAAATTAATCATTTCCAAACACTCATATATTTTTCATCCGAACTCCAAATCACAATATGTAATAATATACATACACTTAGCATACATACCCATAAATTTAATGAAAAAAAAACTCATTTCAAATTCGAACTTATGTAAGTTCAAAATTAATCCTAAAATTATTGTGTAGGACATACTTCACATTAACCTTCGTTATAATGATATTTTTATCACAATTATATTAGTGACTAAAAATTATGCTATGTGTGCTTCAGTTACATTGCTTACCCTCAGTCACATTATATACCCTAATCATATTACCGATCTTCAATTACATTGAGCACGGTCATAATAACAGTTTACTTAAGGCATAAAGAGTTTGGTCATAGTAATATTTTTTACCCAAAGTCACAATGTGATTATCAGTAATTGGGTGGCTAAAAATTTAGTCACGGGTGTGCAATAGTCATATTTGTGGTCTCGGTCATATTGTCGACCTTCAATTACATTGAGAATTTTCATAATTGTAACATCATTGACATTACCGACCATCAGTTACATTTACGAACTCATTCACACTAGGTACCCAAGTCATATTGCAGACCCTCAATTACATTGAGCACAGTCACATTGTGACCTTAGTCACATTTCCGACTTTCAATCACATTTTTGATCTCAATCACATTAGTTACCTCAACCACATTGTCAATCTTCAATCACATTATCGAACTTCAGTCACATTATTTATCTCAATCACATTGAGTGCGGTTATAATTGTGACGTCAGTTGCATTACCGACCCTTAGTCATATTAGTTACCTCAATCACAGTGTCGACTCTCAGTCACATTGAGCACAATCACAATTGTGACCTCAATCATATTGTCTATCATCAGTTACACTTATGATCTCGGTCACATTGCTGACCCTCAAATACATTGACAACAATCATATTTGTGATCTCAGTCAAATTGAGACTATATTTTTTTACCGACAGTCACAAAATGACTATCTATTAGGTGTGTGTATGAGTGTTTATTTATTTAGGCGTAGTCACAATGTGACCATAAGTGATTTTATCTGTACACAAAATAAAAGATTAGTGTGTATTTAAACTAAAAATATATACTTTCAAAATGCATTGTCCAAAAGAGAGATAATGGGTTAAAATATATCTAGCCTTACACACCATTTCTTTAAAAGAAAAAAATTTTAATATATTATTTACGTGAACAACAACTTTTTTTTTTATAAATTCAAACATAATTTATTATTAGATTATCAATGGAGTAACAATGAACTAGGATTAAGTGTTGAACTGATTTTGTGCATAGCAATGAATCAATTATCATGATTTATTTAACGTGGGCCATACATGAGTCTCACTTATATCTTAACGGTTGATACAATATTTAATATAAATGCAGTACAATACCCTCTTCAAATTCAATAATAACACCCAAAACCCAATGGGAAATAATAAAAACAAACGAAGCAATATTGTGCCCAAATCCATAGTAGTCCACTTAATAATCTTGTGCCGAACTTTCACCATATAAAATAAATAAACAACTAACTAAGCATTGACATCTTTTATGAAGAAGCTTTATGTAGGGAAATATTATCCCTAATATTTTCATGGAACAAATCCATAATAATCCACTTAAGATCTAATTATACATGTATTACTAGTCCTAAATTTATCCACGAATATATTGAAATAAATCTAAGTTATTCACAACATAATTTGTGTATCTTATTTCTTGTAGAGATGCCCTTAATCAAACTTAATTAATTATTTTTCTCAATGAGTAAATGCTCATATTTTTAGTATGAGAAATCAAGTTACTATATCATCACATGCATGGCTTCTTATTCACTCGCATGCACTTGGAAGCAAACATTAATTATTATGTAATCACATGTATTTGGATGTTTTGATTATTATTTAATCACATGTATTTGGTAGCTTAATGACTTCCTCTAACCCTTCCAAAAATATTATCATCATGAGTGTACCACATTTTCCCCATTAATATTTTCTAAATGTTATTTTCTAATATTTCTAACACTTTAACAGCTCATGGTGGCCAGAAACTCAAGGGAAATGTTGAACCTATCTCTTCCAAGAAAAGAGAGAAAACTTCTTCAACTAAGATTTTAATCTCTTGAAAAATCTATAGGTAACTTCAAACAATTTTGGAGCTTAAAAACAGTTCCAAAATAATAAAAATTAAGAGGTTGCATGTACCTTTTTAATTTAAAATTCTACACTTGCCAAAAGTTTTGATCCAAAACAAAAGTATTTCGAAAATCCAATGAAATAGGGACTAGACAAACGTTGATAAAATTCTTCATTAACTTTTTTATTTTCTAATAATAAATAGGAGTAAATTGTTATTTCCAGCAAGTATCATACACAAAAAGTATGACCGAAGTTGTAAAAAAGGTGTACTGTCAGTCCACTTGTTTATGGATTCGAAGCCGGAAGCCCAAGTTCGGCCATATGGGTTGTCCAGATAGGCCCAAATATTTCAATCATTATGACGGCCGCTGGTGGGAAAATTGTATCGACAACGACAAAAGTTAGCAACCACTTCCTCGTATTCCCTTTTGAAAACCGGATTGAACCGACCAGTTAAGCCATAAAAATTTAATTTCAAAAAAATCAATCAAAATAATCTATTCTGGGTTTAAATGGAATAAGTAAAATCTCCGGCTGTTTCAGACTCTTATAAGAAACGTACTCCTCGGATTCGAATCCAAGACTTTAAGATAAGATCTTGAACCCTACACTACCAAACCACACCCATGAAAATAATACTCATTATAATGAAAATACTTAATAAAAAATCACATATCTTAACATAGCTATTCAAAAGCGATTTGTGTCACTAACTTCTTTATGTCTTAGTCTTACAAATCAATCAACAATCGTGGCCCCCCATTAGTATTATTAGCAAGAACCCCACAAAAAGACATTTAAGTAACTAATATTTGATTATCTCCCGCAAATAATAAACAATTAGGAACTTGAAGAATAGAGAGAGGGGACAAACGAGTGGTTGAATTCTGAAAGCAAAGACTGCTTGCATTCGGACACGAAACGAAACAATTTATCAAACAGCTGGCGAGCATGCAATTCTTAAATGCGACGCGGCCTATCGCTAGGGTTGCGGAAAATTGCATGTACACACAAAAATCTTACACGTATTATAATCTTGCATGTACACACTTGCATTATAATAATAATAATAAGATTGTGATGTCCCTGACCTGACGGCTTGATTGATAATTAAATTATCGTCTCAATTATTTTGTCATTTCTCCATCTGATTAACGCTTTTAATTTATTTCAGCTCTATTAAAATATGTGCATAATTGTCGTTTGGAGCTCCAAAATTTTATTTCAAATAGCTTGGCTTTTGCACCACCCTTAAAAGGGTTGACGATTTTTATCATATTGTGATTGTAAGTGAAATTATTGTCAATATTTTAAATTAAATTTATCGTCTGGGTTTAAGCAAGATAAAAAAAGTTCGAATCCGTCCCAATTCAAGGGCAAAATTTTAATTTCTAGATTGGGATTGGACTTGGATAATCCAAATTCAGCTCGATATATTACCTATCTTTCACGGATTCGAATCTTGTAGAGATATAAAACGTTAAAAAAATTGGACTTGCCCACATTATTACCTTTAAAAAAAAAAACAGTAAAGTAATTGTAGATGATCATAATTGCAGTAGCAAATCCACTTTCCCAGTGTCTAATTTACCCTTAAATTCAGACAAAATAACCAGTTTAACCTTGAAACAAATAACTAAAATATAAAACAACCAAGCACCAAATAAAGATTAGGATCCAAATGAATCTTGATTCAACAACTGAGCATACGGAAAGAGTGATATTTGTACGTTACTAATTTACCATTGTAGAATTTCATATTACGTGTGAGGATCTATATAATTTTTAACTTTAATATGATAAATCTATATTCAGAAAATTAAATAATAATAATAATAATAATAATAATAATAATAATAATATGAGTAACTTAGCCTATCTTTCTCTCTCTCTCTCTCTCTTTTCATTAAATGTGTGTTAGAACAAAGCAACGCGATACTCAAAACTATGTTACCTACAAAGACAGACATTACCCAATCACAGTATTTTAAGTTCTTCTAAATAGCACATAAAGCAATTTAGCAAATTCACAAAAATTTCACACATCTCCAAACATTATCCAGATAGCAATCCTACTTACACCACCAATTACAGGTGATGAAGAATTGAAATTCATTGATTTCGGTTTCGTTTGGATTATAGATTCCAAAATAAAAATCATTTAATTCCTCCACCGGATTTTAATGATTAAAAAAAAACCCACTTTAAATCATTGGTCCAGCATCGATTCAAGGCTTCAAGCCCATTTAACCTTCAACTGGTCGAGAAAACTAAACACTTAATATCATAAATCGTGCTAGTAACTTCCTTTCACTCAACTGATTTGGAGATGAAGAATCTAAGTTGAGAATAAAATCAGAATTGCCAAAAACAGGCAAATATCGAATAATTGGACTGGGCCTCACATGCCCGACTGCCCAAGGTAAAAGATACAAGTAATTTCTCAATGTGGTATCGATATCAAATATCAATCAATTAGAAACCATCAATATATATATATTATCTTCGTCACGATCAAGTCAAAGTAGCTCCGTGAACCTTTGGATGGATGGATGGATGGAGTGGACCTTAATCACAACGATCTGACGGTGGAAAAAGCGGGGCTGTGCGCCCGTCATCTTAAATTCCCAATATGGCGAAGACTTTCGATGATGTTGCGTGTTGCAAGGGTTAAAAATATGCGATCCAGTTGAAATAACGAATGCTGACAAGGCCCCCCTTTCATTATCACACACATTTATTATTTTTCACCTCCAATTCCCATACCGCCCACGATGTTATTACGGTAAACCACAATGCAATCAAAATTCAACTTCATTCAATTCAAGAAGATATTATACCTAATTTTGTCACAGCAAGTAAATGAGATTGAGCCTCCCCTATTAATTATTAAATATTTACTTAAAGGCATCAGAAAATGTTCTTTACATAGATGGTAAATTTTTACAGTAACAAAAGCTTGCATTCCGCAAGTTGGATAATATTATTTTATGGAAAATAAACATTAAAATTACATTGAAAAACAGAATAATCCATGATTCTGCTACCTATACAAAATTTGGCTTAAATTCTCTCGTAGAATTCCCATATTATAATATTTTTAATTAAATAAAAAAACTATTTACACAGATTCTTCAATTTGTTGCTTGCCTTTGCTCAGCATCCAAAATAATACTACTGCATCATTCCATTAATTCTCCTTCTTCTTCTTCTTAAGATGATGCTATTTACGATGATAGATGAATCAACCCCGATTCACCATTCTCCAAGATTCAACATTTATAACAATATTTACTACTACTTTATAACCCCCCCACTTCGAGCTTAGGCTCTCACTTAGCTTCATTAACTAGATCCGAGACCCACCCGACATCAGGACCCACGTTAGTCGGATCCGGCTCAAATCGATCCATGTAATTCTCTGCGCTTAATTTCGCAAACATTTTTGCACGCAAGCCCCTCCCCGACTCCACCCTCTCCATCGCAGGCTCCTCCTCCTCCCAACACGTGTCGAACAAATCCGAGTAACCAATTCCGGGTCGGGTCGGAGTACGAGTTGGTGTTGAAGGCAGGCTACAGAAACCGGGTCGGAGTATGGACCCGAGAGGAGATCCGTTCCCGGGAAAACTACCCACCCCTACTTGTATGTTCCATGAAGATGGCGCAGACTTTACCTTTCCAAGCTGCAGGTTCCTTAAAGAAGCTACCAATTCATTGGTGGAACACGCACCCAGTGAACGACTCAGAGAATGACTCATTGGCGACTCAGTCCGCGGACTCAGAGAAGGGGAAATGGATTCCGGAGACGAAAAAAACGGCAGCGTTGTAGCGCAGGAAGGAGATTCGTCGCCTCTAGGAGACTGCTGAGGCAAGATTCTAAGTTGGTCAGGCGTGTGGGCGAAGAAACATACCTTTCTGTTACAACCGGCACCGTCTTTGCATGGCTGTGTACGGTACCTCGCCGGATGGAGCCAGCACTCAAACACGCCGTGAGCGAACTCACACGTATCACCTTTCTTGCAGCTTCCCTTGCGAAAATCGGGGCAGGCCGTACCCGAATAATGATACTTCCTCGGGTCACGCCTCCGGGCCTTCTCTCCAGGGTGAGCGTACGGACACTCGGTCCAGTCATGTGACCTGCCACGCGCGCACTTCCTCACCTTGAACTCGTACATGCGAAATTGGTCGCAGGAGTAAGCGTCCACGGGAGAATCCGGATCCAGACCCGAAATATCACTGTCGGAGTCTAAATCCGGGTCGTTTGACTTCAAGTAACGGAGGTGATAAAGGTTGTTATATTCGAGGCTTCCGTTTGCATTGCCGTTTAATGAACAAGGAGAGCAAATATTGTCAGCCGTTAGATCTTCGTGGAGATGAGGCCACGGAGGGATGTGAACCATTGGATTCAGACGGTGAGGTTCGCCGAGCATCATTTTCATTCGATTTTATTTTGGAAGTAGTGGCTGCTGTTGCTGGGGAAACAACGGAACTGCTTTGCTTGTGTTTATAAACTGATAAGGAGTTGGTTTCAACCGTGGTCAGGTTAATGTTAACTATAATATTAACCGCGGTTATGTAAAAAATCTAGGAGATAAACTCATAAACAATTAAAATAAAGAGGAGTGTTAAAGATACAAGACTGTCATTTGGAAGTCCAACAAAGTATACCTTATATGCTCCACGTCATGGTTTGTATGAGCTCTCTATGTGACAGCTTCTGTCATTTGTTACCATTGGCTTGGTTTATTTATTTTTTGGCGTCGGTGGAAGTATGAGGTGGAGGATAAAGAATTTTAGATGAATAAAAAAATCAAAAACAAAAAACAACATTTTTTTTTCCTTTATTATTATTATTTTGGTTAAGATATTTATAATTGTTTGAGCAAATGCATTTCACTTCACGCAATTATAATTTATAGATATTGATTAAATTAATATTAACAAATAAGATTTTGATTAATTATCCATTAGGTGATTAGGGGAAAATGTCCTTAGTTGGCTAGATCTATTACAACAAAATTAGAGGGGTAGTACGATCAAAATTCTTCACAATATATATATATTATATATAATTAATGATAATGTTTAATTATTATTTTTTAAATTTTGGAATTAATAGAGTCATTTGTCATGCATTTCAAGGAAAATTATAGGGCAATCACAGCATATTCGAAATACAAAAAAATGTCACGTCTATTATCAAATTTGTGTCGCTCATATTATCCAATAAAAAGTAGCTGCATTTTATAAGTGGTAAAGCATCTATACTTTGGTAACTCTAGAAGATTCTAGCTATTCGTTTTCTTTGTGAAATTCCAAATTAGGGCTTTGGCTTGTTGGTGATTTTTCCTTTTAGAGGAGTGGGTAAGAATTTAAGTCACCGCGTGTATTGTTGTTAATTAATTTTTATTTTAATATTTAAACTATCATATCTAGGGATGTCAATTTGAGTTATGATTCGTTTATTCGATTTGCTTTAAAGCGAATACAAGTTTGAAAAAATGAATTCGTTTAATAAATTGGTCAATCCAATTCGATTCATTTATTAAACGAATCAAATATGAATTGAAGCTCATTGATTCGTTTATGATTCGTTTTATTATTTTATTTTACTAGTTATTGTTATTTTTTAATTAAGATTCGAGAAATTATGGCTAATTATCATTAAAAAAAATTAATATTGTAGATATTTTGTGAGGTATTTTTAATAAATATATTAATTACATATTTCATATGTATATATTTATGAAAAAATAATATAAATAAATTATGATAAATTATGTTATTGAATAAAATTATGATTAAAATAATACGAATCATGATATTAATATTCGTTTAATAAACGAATCGAATACGAATCCATCACATTTTGATTCAATTCGTTTAGAATTCGATACAAATTCGATTCGTTGATTCGTTTTACAATCCTCAATCATATCACATATGCAGAGCAAATGGAATTATATTTTAGTGGGAAACAAAAAGATCAATTGTATCGATAATTTCATCTTTTTATTTTTTTTCTTTGTTTGGAAAATCATATTGGATTTACAAGTACAATTGGTACCATAATACATATAGTAATGAGAAAAATGACGGCTAAACCCTTAACGTATAATGAAATAGATATAAAATTCCTTAATGTTTCAAAAAAAAATTCATGCAACCTTTTATTCTTAATAGATTTTATTAATTTTAATTGTTAAATGATTAGAATTATTTATTTCATATAAATGATATAAAAGAATGCGTAATAAATATATTAAATTACATTTTTTAAATCTAAAATAACAAAATTTACTCATAAATGAAGGTCTACGTATCATTTTAAAAACATTAGGGGTTTATGTCTCAATCCCTTAGTATTGACAGTCTAATTGTACTTTTCCGATAAGTACGTGTGTCACCCCTAAGGTTTTAGCATGTATATGTTGGAGTGGTTGTGAAACTTATAGGGTCGGATCGATATCTCATACAGCGGAAGTGGGTCTAATTCATGGATATCAAGTATGAGTGTATTTTAAAATATTTTAATGGAATACTATATTCCATTACGAATGTATAGGAAAAAACTGGGGTTGAATTAGAGTCCGAAAACTCAAAAACGGGATGAAACAAATGTTACTGCAACTGCCTTCAGCTCTATGACAGAGAGCCGAAGGAATTAAGATTTCTAACATTCTCTAAACACTTTCAAAACACCCAAAATTAATTTTAACATCAAAACTAACATTAACACATGTTATAGAATAAAATTCATGTTTTTCAAAATATCGAATATTTTTTCAAAAACATAAATTTATTCTAAATACGCACTTATATAAATTTTGAATTCAAAACACAAACCAAATTAGAATCCCACAATGAAATGACTTATGAACAATTCTAGGTCACTCAAATATGGTCAAGTGATTATAAAATGGTAGTTATAGCTCCAAACAATAATTTAGAGTTCCAAACTCTTATTAATTGTTTCATGTCTAACATGAACATCTTAAACTCAATTACAAGCATATTGTGTTTATACTTTAAAAGCTTCATAATACAATTAATTAGCATAATTTCAACATCAATCTATATTATTATGTATCTAATACATAATTCATCACTATATGTCTCACTAATGAAAATTCACTAATGAAAAACATAGCTTTTGGAGAATATCAAACTCACCTAGCAAAATTGATTCAAATATACAATCTATTTCTCCTTGTTGAAATGTTGTGGAGAAATTCCAAAGTTAGTAAGCTTAACTCTAAGATCTAATATTGATTTCAATGCAAGCAAGCTTCACTCCAATATCCAATCTTGATTTCTCCTAATTGAAATGTTGTAGAGATCGCACAAAGCTTCTATAAATACTTCTCTAACTTAGGCTAATTTTCTCTAATTCTTGCTTGTATTTAGCTTTCTCAAACTTGATTAAAACATTTGCTCAAACTTGCTATTTATAGCAAAACTTATGTAATTTTTAATTAATAAAAGTTCTAATCAATTTTTATGTGGGCTTAATCTAATTTGTCCAAATATGTATAATTAGGTGTGACTAATTACATTTGTCTACCACTTTGATTTAATCCAATTAAATCAAGACAAAATTTAATTAATGGATTAGTTACATGTCTACTATTTTGATTTAATCCAATTAAATCAAGTCAAATACACATATAATTACATATTTGTATTTACCAAAATATCCTCAAATGGTAGAAATATTTATGAATTTACAATTAAGCCCTTGTGTAATTTTGGATTAATCCAATTAATCCAATTAGGTTAAAGTAAAAAATTAATGTTATTCAATAATATTTGATTATCTTAGTTGATCATTATAATATCGAATATTATTTATTATCAAAAATTATTGGTCACCCAAGTGTTCAACGAGTACACTTCATAGTGAGACTTTCTAAGTTCAAACATGTTCGTCATATAAACTTAGAAAATATGTACGCATAGAAAATATGTACGCAATTCGTTCACTTCCGAATTCGCGAAGAACACGAACGACCTTTCTGAACTATACAAGTCGAGGTCATCACATATGTTTATCAATCTCTCTATAGTAGGCTATCTGATTTGTTCTTATGAAATATATAATACACCGTCAAGTTTTCGAGACGCACATCTCATGTCGACATGTCAACGATTATTTACAACTGATACGATCTACCTTAGGTGATAGGCTTTGGCCAAAATCTTTAAGAATTGTGATTTAATCACATAGATACCCAAATCTTTTATGGTATGCATACATGTTGACAGATCCTATCTTGATACACACTTGATTAACGAGTGCATCGGTCCACGCCCAACGAACATCGAGAGGGCAGACCATGAAAAGTTTATGACATACATGGCATCAAAGTGTGAAGGATCTCACACAAAATCAATATTATCCTATAGTCAAATGATCATATATACTACTCGATTTGAGGAGATTCTTATGAACGATGATGTGTACTTCCAATTATTAGGAATCACCTGTGAATCATTCAGTAATCGGTCCAACCAATACCCACACGTCTATATGAGTTTTCAAAGCTCATTGTACATCGAGTTAAACCATTGGAACTTCTATTCCAATATACGACATGTGCTAGTCTTATAGTTTATAGAAATTCGAACGTATTCCAAAACCAACGACTATGAATATTTACTTTAAGAAAAAATTATAATAGTAATATGATCTCAATATCAGACCACCTAGTATCCAATATTACTACAAGACTATTTTAAGGTCTATGTCATTCTTAGCATATTTATATATTAATCTAATATGCATTATGACATTACCATTAATAAGGTTTGAAATGAAAAGGTAGTTATGTTATTAATAAATAATAAAATGTACAATACATTATTCAGATTGGCGTTCCAAGTACCAACTCCAACAGTATAATGTGTCCATAATGATCACCATGGTCATGTAGGTCATGTATGCGATGATTTATGCTCGCGTAATATGTATGCATGTTGACCACGGCTATTATCCAAGTCTATGAGCATTTGAAATCAATTTGCATTTATTTTGCCTAAGTTTGTAATTTCAGCATTTTCACCTTAATGTTGTGTTCGTACTAGCGTCCGAACGCAAGCAGTATTCGCATTAATGACAGTTTATCGATTCATTCGAATGAAACTTTCCATAGAATTTTCGTTCAAGTCACGTTATTTGGGTCGTTCGAACGCAATCTTCTATAGGGATGGCGTTCGTGTTGCATGCTTCAGGTCGTCCGAACACAACTGCGACTTTTAGACAAAAAGTTCTGAATTTTCGACCAATTATAAATAGGCCCCTTAAGATTTTTCCTCATTCTCTCTTTCTCTCGCCCTTACGACTTAAAACTCTCCATTTCCCCTTCCATTTTTCTTTAAATCAAGCATTAGTTGAAGAGTTTCTCATGCATTCTGAAGACTTAAGAGAGTTAAGTATCTTCCAAATTTCTATTTCATCAATTTCTTTGCATTTTTCGCGGATTTATCATGCTAGGGTTTTGACTCATTTTGAAAATCTCTCATTTTATAGGATTAGTGTGTACTTATGCTTAGATATGGAGTGACAATCTTCCTTATGATGGAGTTGGTGCTTGGTAGGGGTGTTCACGGTGCGGTTCGGGTCGGTTTTTTCGTTTTCCACTTCAAACCGCGCGGGTTGGCGGTTTGGGAAATTAGAAACCGAAACCGCAAATTTTATAAGGAAAACGGCGGTGGTTCGGGTTGGCGGTTTGGGAGGTTCGGGTCGGCGGTTTGGATTTTAAATTTTTTAAATGAAATTTTGTGTGTTTTCCCATAATAATTTAAGAGAAAAAATACATAATTTTTATTTATACATTGCATATTATCATATAATCATTAAATATCTTAAATTTCATGGTTAAAAAAGAAGAAAAATATAAAATAATATCTAATTTGAAAGCGGGTCGGCGGTTTAGGCGGTTCGGGTAGCCGTTTGAGTCAAAATTTACGGTTTTGTGTGGTTCGGGTCGCGGTTGGGTCAAAACCGCACACCGACCAGAAATTTAAGGTTCGGTTCCGATTGACCCGAAATCATTTTTAATTTTTTTTCGAACCACGTGGTGCGGTTCGGGTCGGGATGCGGTTTGACCGGAAACCGTGATCACCCCTAGTGCTTGGAGTGCCAATCTGATTTGTACATTTTATTATTTATTAATAAAATAACTATATTTTTCATTTCATACCTTATAATGGTATTTTCATTACGCATATTAGATTGATATATAGATATGCTAAAAATGACATCGACCTTAGAATAGCCTTGACACTAGGTGTAGACTATTTTTAAAGTAAATATTCATAGTCGTTAGTTTTGGAATACGGTCGAATTCCTATAACCTAGAAGACTAGCATATGTCGTATATTGGAATTGGAGTTCCAATTGTTTAACCCGATGTACCATGTGTTGGGACAGTTGTGGAGCCCCTAGGGTTGGATCGGTGCCACTCGCAGCGGAAGTGGGTCTAACCCATAGATATCAAGTACAAGTGTAATTTTAAATTATTTAATGAAATACTATATTCCATTACGAGTGTATAGGAAAAAACGGGACTGAATCGGAGTCCGGAAGCTCAAAACGAGCAAAAATAAAAATCTTGCGCGCTATAGTGCAGTGCGCCTACAGTGAGCACGCGTACTGCGCTAATCACCTTTTTTTGTTTTCTTTTCAAAAGCTTCAGCTAACTTTCCAGTGAGCTGAATCAATTATGGTATTTTACTCTAATTGTTTCCGGTCTTCCCTAAACACTTCAAAAACACCCAAAATTGATTTTTAATTTCAAAACCAACATTAACACATGATATAGAATAAAAAATAAGTTTTTCAAAATATCAAATATTTTTACAAAAATATAAATTTATTCTAAATACGCACTTGCGTAAATTTTGAATCAAATACACAAACCTAATTAGAATCTCAATAAGAAATATCTCGTGAACAATTCTAGGTCACCCAAAGGTGGTCAAGTGATTTTAGAATGGTATCCATAGCTCTAAGCTTTAATCTAGAGTTCCAAACTCTAATTAATTGTTTCATGTCCAACATGAACATCGTTGACCTAATTACAAGCATGTTGTGTTTATACTTCTAAAGTATTCTAACACAATTGATTAGCCTTATTCAACATTAAGCTATATGATCATGCATCTAATACACAAATGAACATAACTTTGGAGAAGATCAAACATTACCTAGTAAGCTTGATGCAAGATCCAATCTACTTCTCCTTTGTCGAAATTTTTGGAGAACCTCCAAGGTGTGCAAGCTTGACTCCAAGATCCAATCTTATTTCCAAGCCTGATTCCTCTGTAAATCTTGGAGAGAGAGTGTCTTGTTTGTTTATTTACTTAAATCTTTTTTTAATGTATTTTTCTTTCAATAATAAAAGTACAAGTATGTTTTATTACAAAATGAGTAGCTAATTTATTTTATGCTGGGGTAAGGGTGAAACTTTTATAATGAAAACATAGATTAAACTCGCTTATATTATAATAAATAAATTGAAATCTAATGATTAAAACTTGATTTAATTCTAGATTAATTATTGACAATCTGTCTACCGTCTTTATGGCTGGTTTTATCTTTTCACCACATTTGTGGCTGATTTTATCTTTTCACCGCCTTTATGGCTGGTTTTATCTTCTCACCGCCTTTATGGCTGGTTTTATCTTCCTACCGCCTTTATGGTTGGTTTTATATTCGCACCGCATTTATGGCTGGTTTTATCTTTCTACCGCATTTATGGCTGGTTTTATATGATTTTGGCATAATTAAGTACCTTGGTAGGACTTGTTATAAACAAACGGTATCACCGCCTTTATGGCTGGTTTTATATTTTTGGCATGCTTAGTATCTTAGTAGGACTAATTATTGACAGAAATGATTACCGCCTTTATGGATGGTTCTTTTTATTGGCATAATTATTCCTGTAATAAATTAAGTAGGTAACAATGGCAATTTGTAGATTATAATAAAGCGAGGTTTCTAAATATTTAAAAGACTAAAAGTGGATCCCCTAACTCCAGCATTTCATTCTATTATTGTAATTCAATCTAAAATTCCACAACTACTTCAGCACTTCAAACTTTTCTTTTATGCACTGTTCATTATTCTATTTTGTTAAATCTCTTCTCTGTGGATCGACCACGGACTCACGAGTTATTTTATTACTTCGACACTCTTATACTTGGGAGTAAAGTACCATTTTTCGAGCGTGTCAATAATTATGTGAATTAGTCTTTTTCATGAGACAAACACTTGTGTCGCGACTCCCAGACCTGATTTATACTAAACCTTATTTTTCTTCGTTCCGGAGCTTTCGAACTCCGATTGGGTCCCTATTTTTTTTCCTATGGGCTCGTATCGGAATGCAGTTTTACATAAAAAAAATTTAAAATACACATATTTTTGATATCCACTGGTTATACCCATTTTCGCTACCCGGGGCACCGATCCGACCCTACGGGTTCTATAATTGCCCCAACACCTTAGGGAAGTGTTTATTAGCATAAAACAAACATAGAATGGGTTGGATCCAAGCCACATCAGGTTTACGTATGTTTAGACATGGGTTTGGATGGTTTGGTATAATTATGTGTAATATATGGAATTATGTTAAATTAGAATCATGTCATTGATGCTTAAATGATGCACTAGCATGTCATGAGCATGTCACATCATAAGCATGTCACATAACGTTAACAACTCAGTCTAAGTTAAGCATGTTTGAGCTGGTGCTTGGAGTGCCAATATGAATTGTACATTTTATTATTTATTAATAAAATAATTATTTTTTCATTTCATATCTTATGTCATTATGCGTATTAGATTGATGTATAGATATGCTAATAATTACATCGACCTTAGAATAATCTTGTAGTAATACTGAACACTAGGTGGTCTGACATTGAGATAAATATTACTATTGTAAATTATTCTTAAAGTAAATATTCATAGTCATTGATTTTGGAATACGGTAGAATTCCTATAACCAATAAGACTAGCACATTTCGTATATTGGAATTTGAGTTCCAATGGTTTAGCTCGATGTACCATGAGTTTTGGAAACTCGTATAAACATATGAGTATTCGTTGAAACGAATACTGAATGACTCACATGTGATTCCTAATAGTTGGAAGTACACACCACCGTCAAAAGGAATCTCCTCGAGTCGAGTAGCATATGTAATCATTTGACTATATGATAACATTGATTTTGTGTGAGATCCTCTAGACTTTGATGCCATGTTTTACATAAAAATATTTTAAAATACACACATACTAAATATCCAGTGGTTAGACCCACTTTCATTGCGCGGGATACCGATCCGACCATATGGGTTCCACAACTGCCCCAACAAACCAAGCATTCCCACATAGCTTAGAATGTTATGTTAACATTTTAAGTTATCGCGACAACATGGTCCGCATGTATACACACATTTCACACATCATGGCATTCACGAGCATGCTTAGAGTTGTATGTTTGAGTATGTTAACAATACTTGAACACATGCTAGATTTTACACATGAGTCCTTCCAGTTGCATTCAGGCACACCCACATTGGACGTCAAATCTATGAGTGAACATTATTCATTTCCTTATGTTTTCATATATTACGTTCATATGATATGTTATTAGCTTATGTCTTCTTTTTACGTATTCCACTTACGTTATCAGTTTAAAATTCCAATTACGTTCTCAGTTTACACACCCAGTTCATGTATTCAATGTATGTCTTAAGTTCATGAAATCAAGTTTATGTGTTCAGTTCATGAATTCAGCTTATGTTTTCAAGTTCATGTATTCAGTTTACATTTCGATTTACGTTATTTGTTACTTGTTTGTAACGTAGTCAACATGTGTGTGTTCATATTAGAAGTGTTGTTTAGGTTTCCGTTCCGACGGTGTCCGTTCCATACATATTCCAAAATAGGTAATAGGTCTCGTAGAAGCTTTTAAAGCATAAGCCAGTACACGTTAGTCTATGTTTCCCATGCATGTAGTTCCCAACTTATGTTTTCAGAATTACAACTAATCAGAATATCATTTCTGATATATGTGATCCACCATAGGTGTCGCCTTTGGCCAAAGTCTTAAGAATCGTGACTTACATACATGGATACATAAACCTCTTATGGTACACATACGGGCCGACATATCATATCTTGATACACACTTGATTAACGAGTGCATCGGTACACTCCCAACGAACATCTAACGGTCAGACCATGAAAGGTCTCTGACATAAATGACATTAAAGTGTGGATGATCAAACACAAAATTAATGTTATCCTATAGTCAATGGATCACATATGCTACTTGACTCGATGAGATTCTTATTGACAGTAGTGTGTACTTTCAACTATTAGGAATCACAAGTGAGTCATTCAATATTCGCTCCCACGAATACCCACATGCCTATACGAGTGTCCCAAGCTCATGGTACATCGGGTTAAACCATTGAAACTTCAATTTCAATATACGACATGTGCTAGTCTTATAGGTTATAAGATTTCGACTGTATTCCAAAACCAACGACAATGAATATTTACTTTTAAAATAGTTTATAATAGTAATATTTTCCAATGTCGAACCACCCAGTGTCCACTATTACTACATGACTATTCTAAGGTCGATATCATTTTACACTTAGTAGTTTCATTGGTGGAGTAATAACAAAGGCAAATATCTTGTACTTGCTAAGATTGCAAGTGATTTTTTTGGTTATTCATGTTTCTATTGTTGCTTCTGAGTCCCGCTTTTAGTACCAGAGATAGGCATTTGAGTCCTTATCATAGTAGATAATGAACACTAAAAATTGCACATTTATTAAAAGAAAAATTAATCATTTTACACTTAGTAGTTTCATTAATCTCCTTAATTTATCACATTCATGAAATAACAATTAAATTTATGTTTTGTATATTTTTATTGTGATTTTTTATTTCTTTATGTAGGTGAAATAATAATTTAAATTTTCGAGGCTAGAAACTTAAAATGGCGTTCTAACAATGTACAATTTTGAAAATTCCAACCTTGCTTAATTTTCGTATTTTGGCTCAAACTTTTTACTCCGATATCAGATTGAGACGATTCTAATTCTAGATAAAATAAGACTCAAATATCTACAACTTTGTTGTTTATAAGATTTTCTAATTCTGAAAATTTCAAGGCCGGAATTGACGAAATATCCAAAGTGTGTTATATGTAATTATTAAAAACACAAATCAACAAGAAAAAACAAACAAAAATATAAATTTTCCTCCACCTTTCCACCGAAAGGTGGAAGATTTGTCAAAGTATGCAAATAAATTTGCATGCTTTGACAAACAAGTAAGGATCAATTAAAAAAAAATTAGTGATTTATTTTAATTTGCAAGAGGTGTTCAGCACCTTAGAATCTCAGCAAAATTTTCACAGGTCTCTCTGAGATTTTTTGTGACGAGCTCTTGTGTGTATTTTTGTTATAATTTATTTTTATTTTATTAATAAAATCATAGGTGTTTTTATTTATATCTTATTTTGCATTTTTGTATCATGTTATGGTAAATGGTGAAACTTTTGGTATGAAAATATATGTGATTTTTATTTTATTATATTTTATAAATTATGATAATTTTCCAAATAAAATTCATACTCTTTCTAGTTTATTGAGGACTCTTGACTAGCTGTAGGCAGTCACCGATTGGTCAAATAATATTTGAATCCCATAAATGAGAGAGAGTTGACTATGAAAGATCTGAATTAATTATTAACAAATTCTATTACAGCGTATGGCTGGTTTTATATATTTGGCATAGAGTACCTAACTAGATTTGTTATAGACAAATGATATCACCGACTTTATGACTGGTTTTATTTATTTTGACATGTTTAGTACATTGGCATGACTAATTATCGACATGCCGGATCACATATGTTGGCATAATTAATACATAATAATTATGAAATAAATTGATTTGGAAATATTTATATTTTCTATTTTATAAAAGGTAAAAATTATTTTATATTTGAAATATCAATAGAAGATCTCCTAACCGTAGTATTTATTTTATTATTTTTAGTTTATTAGTAAAATTATTATTTTATCTTATTAAATTTATTCTTTGTGGATCGACCATTGACTTACCAGGTTATTTTATTACTTCGACATTCTTATACTTGAGAGTAAATACCAACTTTTTGAGCGTGTCAAGTTTTTGACGCCATTGTCGCGGAATAAAATTTAATAGATAAAGTAATAATTTAACATTATTTCATTTTTTACACTTTTGTGTTGTTATGTGTGTTTAAAAAAAACTTTTATATTTTTTTTGTTGTTGTTTTGTGTATTTTTTTTGTTTGTTAAAAAAACCATCAATTTGTTAAATTATAGTCTCAGAAATATGACTTTAAAAGACATTGTTTGCCAATTTATAAGAAAATTGGATGGGAAGTATATCATCGACCCATAGAGGGCGTTCAAGCCGTTACTGGACATAAAACCAGAGGAAGATATTTGCCACAATCACAACTACATTTCAACTTACTATTTTTTTAGCTATAGTCTTTCTTTTTAGTAGCAGTGTTGTAGATTCAATTGTCAATACCACACGAATAATGTGATGTCTTCTAAATTATACTTCTTCTTATTCAGACATTGGGGAACATGTGTAAATTTGATTGGGGAGTGAGATAGTCGACTATAATGCTTTTATTTTTGTTTTTATTTTTTTTTAAATATATTTATTTTGTGTGTAAAAAAAAAGTTTTTATTTTTATATTATTTCTTAACAAGTTATTTTTGTTCATTTCCTTTTTAAATTTTTTAAATTTGTGAATTCTCCATAAAATTATTTAAATTTGATTTTCATATGCTCATTTGACAAGTATTATCAACATACATGGTAACATATGGTCATGGATTGTAAATTAAAATTTTGTAATATTAAGTTCTCTAGTTTGTTGGAGGCAACACCTAAAAGCAATTGAGTTTGTGTTTTTTTCCAAAAAAAAAAAGAAGCAAAAAAAAAAAAAATCTATCCATGCTTGTACTTAGTAACCGAACATCTTGCATTAGCAAGCAATGATTGTTCGCGTAAAACGGTAGAGCTTGAGTTAAAAAAAAAGAGTGTGAATAAGTTTGATTTCGTAATCTCTCTAACTCGAGCAATTAAGTCCGTATGAGTTTATTAACACCTAGTGTTATAAGGCCAACTGGTCTGGTAGTCACTGACCCATAGCTCGTTAAATGAGTTAAAGAGAAAGCTCAATAAAATCAAATAATTTTCTTTTTGACATATGAGATCCGAGCAATTAAGTCTGTATGAGTGTCTTAACATCTAGTGCCTTAAAGCCAACTGGTTTGGAAGTCACAGGCCCAAAGCTCGCTATAAGGATTAAAGATATATTATTATTTAAAAAAAAAAAAAACTTTCATTGTCAAAAGGTGTGAATTCTAATATAATTTTAAGACAAAAATATTACCCTCTTTTCAACAAAACCTATGAATATTGTAGGCACAATAAATTGATTGATACCTTATCTCATGTGTGTGGAAAAATGGTAAAATGTACTTGAGAATTTACTTATTTGATAATTTATAAAGAAATAAAACAATTATTAACTTGAATAAAAATTGTTTCTTTCTTTTAGTTTTCGCTTAAATTACTATGGACTAGTAATAAGCTGGTTGGGGGGTATGATGAACACTAAAAAGTGCACATTTATTTAAAGAAATATTAATTATTTTACACTTAGTAGTTTCATTAATCCACTTAATTTAGCGCATTTATGAAATAATAATTAAATTTATGTTTTATATATTTTTATTGTGATTTTTTATTTTTTTATGTAGGTGAAAAAATACTTTGGATTTTGGAGGCTATAAACTCAAAATGGCGTTCTAACGATGTATAATTTCGGAAATTCCAACATTGCGTAATTTTTGTATTTTGGCCCTAAATTCTTACTCCGATATCGGATTGAGGCGATTCCATATCCAGATGAAAGAAGACTCAAATATCTACAATTTTATTGTTTATCAAATTTTCTAATTCTGAAGTTTTCAAAGCCAAAATTGATAAAATATTCAAAGTACGTTATATGTAATTATTAAAAACACAAACAAACAAGAAAATACACAAAAATATATATATAAATATAAATTTCCTTCCACCTTTCCACCGAAAGGTGGAGGATTTGTCAAAATATGTAAAGAAATTTGCATGTTTTGACAAACAAGTAAGGACAAATTAAAAAAAAAATGAGTGATTTCGTTTAATTTGCAAGAGGTCTCAGCACAGCACCTTAGAAACCCGGTAAAATTTCAATGAAGGTCTCTCTGATATTTTATGGGACGAGCTCTTGTGTGTATTTTTTTTGTAATTTATTTTTCTTATATTAATAAAATCATGGGTGTTTTTATTTATATCTTATTTTGCATATTTGTATCATATTATGGTAAAGAGTGAAGCTATTGGTATGAAAATATATGTGATTTTTATTTATATTATATATTTATAAATTGTGATAATTTCTCAAATAAAATTCATACTATTTCTGGTTTATTGATGACTCTTGACTAGCTGTAGACAGTCTCTGATTTGCACAGATAATACTTGAATCCCATAAATGAGAGAGGGTGAACTATCAAATATCTGGATTAATTATTGACAAATTTTGTTACCGCCTATATGACTGATTTTATATAATTGAGTAGCTAACTGGACTTGTTATAGACAAATGATATCACCGCCTTTATGGCTGGTTTTATATGTTTTGACATATTTAGTACATTGGCAGAAATAATTATTGACAGAACGGATAACCTGTGTTGGCATAATTAATACATAATAATTATGAAATAAATTGATTGAGAAATAATTATAATTTATATTTTATAAAAGGTAAAAATTATTTTATATTTGAAATATCAAGAGAGGATCTCTTAACCATAGTATTTTAATTTATTGTTTTTATTTTATTAGTTGAATTATTATTTTATCTTATTAAATTTATTCCATGTGGATCGACCCCAGATTTACCGGGTTATTTTATTATTTCGACACTCTTATAAAGAACCACTTTTTGAGCGTGTCGGTATACTTCATCCATATACTTTTGAGGCATTGATGTGTACTCGGAATTGATTGTGGAGTGAGATACGAGGTAAAAACCACTTATTTATTGTAAAATTCATATTAATTCTAATAGACTTTTATTTTAGCACTAACAGAACTTTAATCTATATTTATTTATTTATTATTCTATTGTTAAGTCATTAAATGCTTTAAGATGTTGAAGTTGAAGAACATATAATTAATGTGTCATAAGAGATTGATCCTGATGACTTGAGGAATGACAATTGATCAAGAGAATTTCTAAATTTATCATGCTTATGTATTTTTTTCCTTGTAATTATGTCAGGTTGAATTTGTAGTTTATGTTTTTTTCATCTCAGGTTTCATGTTAAAAGATTGTAGAATGCTCAAACTTAAGCATTCACATATGTTTTTGTTGATGGTGTTTTTTAAGCACTATGATATTTAAGCAGTACGGCAAGGGTAAAAAATGTAACTCCCTTCTTGATCGAGACCACCAATGCCGACCCGACCACATGAGTTAGGGGCCGAGCGTTTATGATCGGTAACCCGACCACTTAAGATCGGATGACCGGGCATTATCAAATCGACAGCAGCATTCTCAGTTCAAAAGACCATCATGACCGACCTCATAAAGACCGACCAGATAACGAGATATGCTCCAGAGATAAGTTATCATATTCTTATGTGATAAAGATATAAGTTATCCTATTTTTATGGGGTAAGGAGATAAGTTATCATATTCTTATGATGTGAGATAAGTTATCTTATTCTTATGGGATAAATGAGATAAGTTATCATATTCTTATGGGATAAGGAGATAAGTTATTCTATCCTTAAAAGAAAAGGAATATGATTTCTTCACTATTATAAATAGAATGGGAAAGTGTAAGTAATGGGTATCAGAATCATTACTATCAGACTTGTAAACACAAGAGATATCGAAGAAGCATATTTCGGTAATAAAACATCGTCCGTTCTGTGCCCGTGGATGTAGATTGGATTTGATCCGCCGAACCACGTTAAATCTCTTTGTTGATTGGTGTATTTACTTATCTTTTGCCAAATTTGCTTTTGGTTCCCCCATAACCGAACAAATTCACTATTGAGGGAGGATGTCTCGGGAGTAATATCTCAATATTGCCCTGAGACCAAAATCAGCCGTCAACAGTTTTGTAATTTATCATTATGCTCATGCTTACCGGCAGCAGTACGAACTGCTTATAAGTTATATCAGTTCAGTGAGAGTGTGAGACATTGACAGTATATAGAAAATGCGGGTCTCGGATCCGAATTCGAGTTTACCCGGACCCGTACCAGATATACCAGAGTCCGGAACCGGATGAATTTTCCTAGGTCTTGGTTCGGACTCGGGGCATGAAAATAATTTTTGGACCCGGACCCAGGTTTGGGTCCGGATTTTACCATCATTATCACTAACTAACAATGGGATAACAAAATAAATAATTTTTTAATACGTAATAATTTTGACATGTTATGTTTCATTTTATTAAAATAAAACTTTATCCCATGGACTTAGTGGACAAAATTAAAAATGTTTTTATAATGATTTTTCGAGTCAACCTGACCCACCCGAAATTTACGGGTTGGGTCACGAGTTTGACCTTAAAACCCGACCCGATCCGACCCTATAATATTTTTTATTATTTTTCTAAAAATTTTATTATTTTCTAAAAATTTTATTATTTTTTAAACTTTTTACTATTATTTCATTCATTTATTACTTTTATTATCTGGAACTTTATTTATATGATAATTTTCGGGACATAAAATAACTAATATTTATATTTCAAAATAATTATTTTTTTTTTAAAAAAATATTTTTTTGGCCGACCCGACCCGATCGGGTTTCACATCCGCATGACCTGACCTGCGTTTCCCGACTCGCGTGACCTGACTCGATCGGGTCTCACAAAATTTTATAAACTCAACCCGACCCATGAACACCCCTACTTAAAAGTTAGATTAGTTCAAGGAGAGTGTGAGACAATGTATAGAAAATGCGGGTCCCGGATCCGAATTCGGGTTTACCCGGACCCGTACCAGATATACATGGGTCCAGATCCGGATGAATTTCCTAGGGTCTTGGTCCGGACCCAGGATATGAAATTCATTTTCGGATCCAGGTTCAGATTTTGCCATCCCTATCACTAAATAACAATAGGATAACAAAATAAATAACTTTTTAAAACGTAATAATTTAATAATTTTGACATGTTACGTTTCATTTTATTAAAATAAAACTTTATCCCATGGACTTAGTGGACGGAATTAAATGTTTTTATAATGTAACTTTTTTATTCGGATGAGATAAGAGATTAGAAAATATATTTAAAATCAATAAAAAAATTAAACATAACAACATGGGAAATATGAAATTTGTTGTTTGCGTAAGCTGAATTTTGACAAATGCAGTAACGTGTAGATTAGTCGGGTTCCCAAGAAGTATGACTTGGTGGTAAAAGATTTAGTATTTGATTATCATATCTCATGTTCAAATACATTGAATGTATTTTTATAAGAATATGAGACATCAACAAATTTGATCTATTCTATTTAAATTCAGATCAAATAATTTAATGATAAAATTTACAACCACTTTGGAAAAATGTGGATTAGTGTACGAGGAATGAAGGTGAGTGTATTTGAGGACCGGCATCAAAATATCTACCAACATTAATGGAAAGAAATCTTCTCAATATCGAAAATTTTAAAAACTACAAAAAGAACGGGGAAAAAAAAGTGGCCATAAAAAGGTCAAAAAAAAATTCTTATGGTTGAGCTTTGCTCCAAACACCTGGCGATTTTGGTACCGTTCACCGAGTAAGCTTTGCTGGAAATGCGCCTTCTTTTGCGGCACGTCAGCATCTCCCTTAACTTGTTTTTTCCGGTGCATTCTAGAGCATTATCATTCTCCTCGTCTAACGTGCGCCCTTATGGTGGGTGCCATTTAGGAGGGAATAGAGTTGTCGCAGAGATGGTGTTTCGAAATTTAACGTAAAATCAGTTCCATTCAGGAGATTCACAGGATATTTTTAGAGGAATATTTTTGAGTGATAATCTTATTTCAAGTAGTTTTATATTTTGAGAAATGATTAGAATGTATAATTGCAATAAAAAATATTCATAAAAAATTATTGATGATTCTAAAATCTTACTAATGGTATTCTCAAAAAAAATAAAAAAAAAAAAAAATCTTACTAGTGGTGATTAATGGAGGTCTTTTCTTGGATCTGGACACAAAATGCTAGAATAATCACAAATATTATCATCAATCACCCAAATCACAATCATAGAGAGACAGAGAGAGAATCATGGATGCTAGCTTTGGTTAATAATCACTTAGTAATTAAACTGTAATTAATTGGCACCAAAACATGTACACTACACATGAGTGTCACGTTTAACACGAAAGGAAATGGGATTCAATTCATTAAGGTCATGCACTAAGTATATGTGACCAGCCACGTGGCACGTGGTATTGGTAAGTCAGTTGTCTTCTCAAAGAGTAAAGTAAATGCCTTCTCAACTCTTCCTCCTGATTATAACCCTCCTTATTTTCTCGTGCTCCTTTCATTCATTAACACATCATCACTTCATTTGTCATTTCCTTTTCTTTTTGTTTGCTTGGTTTAGCCAAAAAAAAAAAAAAAAAAGACGAGGCATTTATAACATTTCGACAAATTTTCCTTTTTAATCAATAAAGTTTACATCCTCATTCTACGTGGAACATTCGCCAATTATGAGTATTCGTAGAGAGCCTAATCACATAGGAAGTAGTTGCGACCAACATACTTCAAAAGGTATCCGTGGTTGATGCGACTTCAACTATGGAGTCGGAAGTTTATATATTCGTTTCAAATGCACAAATGATATCATCCAGCCAACTCCAAACACCTATATGCCTAACGCTTACATATTTCATCAAATATGTGGATAACCACATCAGTAGGCAACACCATGTGAGGAATATACGGCTCAAATCCTTCAGTAACTAAAGTAATCAAATATGTCAGGTAGTTTGGAGTCGCAAAAAAATACATTTCCAACATATATTATTATTGACAATAAAAAAATTCATAATAATCGCTCAATCGACCTAACAGCCAAATCGTTCAATCGACCTAATAATCAGATCGCCCTATCAACCTAGCAACCAAAGTGCTCAATCGGTCAAATGGCCAAATCGTCACAACCAACCAAATCAATAACTGAATCAATGAGCAGTTGCACAAACGTGATTTAACAGTTGAAGGATGTAATGCACGTTCTTAGCAGTTGCCATAAGTAGCACACAATAACATGGAGTACAATCTAGCAATTACCACGACTTGGAGGCACTACTACTACAACAATTAGTACACGTGGCAGAAGAAAAGAGCGATGAGTTACAAAACATGCCACCCGACCCAACAATTACCAGAGGCTAAGAGGCATCGACAATAGCAGTTGTCACAGCTGGCAAAAGAGGAAGCAATGAGTTGCAAGACATGAGATTCAACCGCTCAAATAGTTACCAGACAGTTATTTACGCCACTATATAAGTTCAAAATCAAATCTAAAGAAAAAGATGAACAAACAAAAGACACTTGTGAACAATGTAATTTTTCTTTATCTAGATTAATCAATTAGGATTGTGTGTTTGCGCCTCTAGAGACATTCCTCAATAAAATTAATCACTCATATTTTGGACTTTATTTCAAGATATTTGAACTTTAAACACTCTATTTTTACTGTTCATCAATTATAATTTGAGATCTATTATAGTATATGAATTTGCACAATTGTAGGAGGAAATTTTTATTGAGTCCATATAAAGGTGCACTCAAGTCCTATGAAGATAACTCCAATCTAGAACGAAAGGGGATTAAAAGTCTTATGTAACTATGACTTTAGTTTTTGTTTGAACATTGAAGAGTGACTCACTAATCTGTTTATAACTAAAAATATTGCGAGTTAAAATGATTATTAAAAGGTTAAATAGAATTAGATTATCTAAATAAACTCAACGACCAAAATTAAATACAAAACGAAAAAGAAGAACAAATAAAAGCTGGTTAAGATAATGCCACGAATGCAGAGGCTAGGACACATGGCCTTAACCATGTTGTAGATTAAATTGAATTCCCAAGAAGGTCCCGACAAAATATAAAGGAGCTCGCTTAACGAGATATTAAAAAAAAAAATTTGCAGGCTTAATCATGAATGCAAATTTAGTAAGGACGCTCATTACGTGTCCCTTCTTTTGGGGTTCTTTGACCAAACACGTGCTCTTGTCCTTATCTCATGAAATTGACACGACAGGTACAGGTCCGCACGTGGCGTTTTCTGCACCTCTCTCGGGATTTTCGATTCATGTGATCTTCACCTCTCTTTATACAACCTTATGCGAGACTAGACATTTAATATGGAGTGGGAGCTAGGGTGACCGCTGTTCGGTTTGGTTTAGTTTTTGCTAAAAATTGATCCAAATCATATTTTACGGTCCGATTTTTTTATCTTTTAAACCAAACCATTAAATAACGGTTTGGTTCGGATTGAAAATTTTTTAAACCACTGGTTTACGGATTGGTTCGGTTCGATTTACGGATTATTCTACTTAAGAAAAAATTCATCCACTTAAGTGAAGACAAAAAAAACTAGTCTAGCAAACAAATAGTATGAAGTGCTACGGTGTAAGCTGTGACTCTAGAGAACACATGCACTCAATAGAGGGTTGAAAAATGAGGCACAATTAGTTCTTGTATTTTTAAAAAATTATCTCGAATAATGATGCTATAATAATTCTAATTAAGATACAAATCCAACAACTTACTTTCAAAAATAAACCATAAAACAAAAAATTTAACAATAAAATTATTAACAAATAAATTTAAGAATAAAAGTATTAACAAAAAATTAAGAATAAAAGTATTAACATACTAATAAAAATAAAACATAAAGTAAAATTAAAAGAAAAATGTAAATTTTTTTTATAAAAATATATAATTTTTTAATATAACGGTTCAATTCGGTTTAACAGGTGCGGTTCGGTTTAGCATCTGAACCGAACCGTAAACCGTTTGGGGTGGGCCAATCTGAACCGCAAACCTAATCGTTAGAAAAAAATCGTAAATTTGGTTCGGTTCGGTCGGTTTTTTTCCCACCCCTAATGGGAGTAGTATATAGATTTCAGTCTAATCAAGGATTAAATAATTAGGTGGTTGTGAAGTATGTTTTCAAGTATTTTAAGAGAACGTATATATTCTAGTGGGGATATGATCCTTAGAAAATATATAGATTTTGATTTTCAGACGGACGTGGATTCTATGAAATTTATGTTCGGATCAATATTCACCCTAAGTGATGGAGTCGTAGTATGGAGAAATATAAAACAATCTTGCATTATTGACTCCACGATGGACGTCATAAGCCGTCAGCAATTGTCATAGGCTGGTGCAGTGGCAGAGCAGAAGTTGCTATAGACCGATACAGTGGCAGGGAAATGAGCTTATTTAATTGGTTCAGAAGATGATATAAACGGTAACTAAAGTTTGTAATGATGATTGATCCAGTGACATGAACTGATGTCAGGGTCGGTTGCAATAGCAGATTTGGGACACTATAAAAATTAATATAAGACACATTTGACAGGGTTAGTAATTTTCACAGTTTAGTGTAGATTTGAGAGCAAACGTGTACCCAACCACACCTTGAACCCGATGAGGAATTTGTTATGTGAACCGTCTAATTTCTTTATTAGATGATCGAGTCAGTATTAACCCCGAATCTAATAAAAATAAACCATGTTTCTCCCATAGACATTGGTTAGAGTCATTATATAGTTTCCATTAACCAAATAAATTTATAATTGTGAGAGGTTTGTTCGAGGGGTGAATTTTTTATAATAATTCGTCAACAACAATTAATATTAGAGATTTTATTCTTTATTAGTAAGAACATTTTAGGAAAGGGTTTAAGACTATAGATTGTTTGATTTGACTGGTTTTGACAACTTTTTTTTTGGTTTTTAAGCATTAAAATATTAATTTCTCCAAAATATTAAAAAATGAGCTTCAATTATAGTTGATGTTTCTTGGCATGCATGCAAGGTATATAAAACATACCAAAGCCTTCACGTGACGGTCAGTAAAATTAAGTATGATTTGATTTAGAATATCGAGCAGGACTTTTGAGCCTTTGAACATGCAACCCTCGTTGATAAATTAACTAGCTCCAACAAGAGATAACCAATTATTATTTAATTTTTTTCATTAATAGTTAAAAACAGAATAAACAAAGTTAATATGACCCGGCATAGGCATCGCGTGAATTTTAGATGATATTTATTTTTTCGTTAATTAATCTTAATTCAGTTGAGTAGTTGACCTACAATCTGATTAAATCATATTCTGGTGGATCATTAATATATTTATTTTAACATCTCTGATTATTGTATGATTCAAATATTTTAGCGGGCAAGTATAATTAAATTCATTTTTTAAACTCATATATTCACATGATTCGAATTTGGGTGATCAAGTAAATAAAATTATTTAAAAACACGCGATGAGGCCTTTAAGAACGGTTACGAAGTAGAAATTGATAGTACTTCGCAAATATAATCTTGTTAAATTCCAAATCACAATGCTAAGTGTTTACCAAAAACTTTAAAACTAAGGAAAAATATCTAATACATACAATTATTTTCAATGTTCCTCAGAGAATCGAGAAGTAATTATAAAAGGTAATGGGAACATTTTCATATATCTAAATAAAGACCTTTCTCATATTACCTTCAAAAAGCCTCAAAGCACTTGTCTCCAAAATGAAGGATGTCGTAGTAATGGATTGAAATTTTATCAAAGTGGATGGGTTAAAATGACTGAAAATGAAAGCATATAAATAATGAAAAGAGGAAAATGAGCGAAATCATATGATATTTTATTAAATTAAACAGAACCCATCTTTTATTTTAAAATTAAGTAAATTCTTACTCATGTTTTATAATAAAAATAAAAATTATTTATAAAATATTAAGGGGACTTGGTTTAATTTCACAAAAAAAAAAAAAAAACAACCATACATGAATTGATAGTGTAAGACTCAAGATTTCACTTTGAAGTATTGAATTCGAATCTAGAGAGTGTGTTTCTTGTAAAAGTATAGGACATCAAAAAGTTTTACCTGCTCCGCTTAAGCTCAGAAGAATTGATTTAGCGGTATGATTTCCAACGATTCTATAAAAAAATATACTGTTTATGCCCAATTTCACCAAAAAAAAAAAAAAAAAAAACTATACATGACTTGGTGGTGAATGACTTTTGATCTCACATTGAGGTATTGGATTTGAATCCATGGAGTACGTTTCTTGTAAGAATCTGGGACAGCGGGTGGTTTAAACTGCTCCGCTTAAGTCCGAAAGAGTTAATTTGATGATAAAATTTCCAACAATTAAAAAAAAAAAAAGACTAATGTTTATGCCCAATTCTAAATAAAGAGAATAATAGATTCAAAGTCAGATGACATTTGATGATATATATATCCCAATCAAAATTAAAGGGTCAGCCTGGCGGGACCCCAGCAGGTGAAGGTAACAATTTGATCAAATGAGATGTGTCAACGTTACTGGGATTTTAAAGATCTTGCTTGACTTTTCTTTCATGTGAGAGTGGTGTATGTAAGAATAATTAGTGATAGATTCATTTATTTGATCTACCGAGTTGAGTTTTTATTCAAAACATAATTTTTAAGTGTTCAAAAATAATGAATTTTTTTCTATGATGATCAATTATAATTTCTTTTAAATATTAAAAAAAAAACACATTATAATTATTTAGCCCTTAAGTGGTCTTACGGATTGAGATTAGCCCCACTGAAGTGAATTAAGTGGTCTTACGGATTGAGATTAGCCCCACTGAAGTGAATTAAGTGGTCTTACGGATTGAGATTAGCCCCACTATGAAGTGAATTATCTAAGGGCTATGAACCATTTAATTAATTGAGAAGTGAAAGTGAAAACGAAGTGACAAACACAACCATAAGCTAAAGCCTAAATCATGATGCAAAATGAAACAAAATATTAGAAAAATTGCAACCGCATATTTTTTTATTAGTAACCAACCCTATCACATTTTTATACTCTCAAATTATTGTACTAATTTTTAGGGTGACCGATCTATATTGGTAATTAATATATATTTAATCCTGTTCTCTCTCATAAAGAAAGAAGAGACCTATGAGTGGCAAAAGGCACGGGCAAGGCTAGGCTTTTTTGAAAAAAAAACAAAAAAACAAAAAAATTTAATTTTTGAAAAAATAAGTTTTTTAAATTTTTATATTAAAAAAAATAAGAATTTTTAATATTTTTTAAACTGGATAATAAAATTTTAATTATAAATATATATATTTAGAATTATACATTATTTTTATATAATTAAAATTATTTTTATTAATAAAAAGTAAAAACTAGGCCGAACTAGATTATGTATTTTTTTAAATATAAATTCAAGCTTCAGTCTTAAAAGTATACTCCTGGACCGAACTGAACTTGATGGGTGGACCTGTACTTTTATGCCACCTTAACAATAACTCGAAATTCAGATTCTATCTTATCCAAACTTTAATTTTGTACTCATTTTGATCTCATGCATCTTGAGTTAATTTTTTTTTTTTTTTTTTTGAAAAGCAAAAATAACATTTCATTACTGAAAAGTGTCAATAATACACTTAATATTTGAAGGAAAATCACCCTTCCACTTAACAGGGTAAAGAGCCCCCACGGCTAACTTTGCTATCTCATGGGCAAAACCATTACGGAGTCTAGAGATATGGTACACTGAGTTCTCATTAAGCTTGTTTAACTTCTCTATGATCTCCTTAATGATCCATAAAATCTATTTCCTAGTGTCATTCCTGTTACTAATAAGATCCACTACTCGTTTACAATCCGTCTCTATAATCATGTCATTCATCTTAGCATCCTCTACCACTTGTAATCCAAAATTCACAGCTTCTGCTTCCGCAGTCTCCGCGTCTCCATCAGAGCCAATACTCTTCATGGCTATTAGCGCTACTTCCCCTTTACTATCTCTAAAAACAGCTCCCAAACCTGCAAGACGATTATGTTTTTCAAACATCAATAGCCGCATCAGTATTCATCTTGATCCAGCCCTCTGGAGGTGGTACCCACTCCGTCGTAGCTTCTGTCTTTCCAAAACTCTCAGATTCCAATTCTTGCTTCGCTAATAGGCTACTACTCTCAAACATGATTTCTGCTCTCACCACTACTCTTTCGAGACTCTCATATTTATGCTCAAAACGCGAATAGTTTCGCGCTTGCCATACAATCCAACAAAGTGCCATTGAATTCTAAAATTTGCTAGGAGTTCAACAATAAAGTTGAATTCTAAAATTTCCTTCGTTGCTACGGAATGACGGATGAAATTTTTTTGAAGAAAGTTGGACGATACTTGATTTTGTTGAGAAGAAACCACTCACAGTCTCAGGGATCGGTGGGTAGATTTTCCCTTCAAAATTTGGAGAGAAGTATGAAGCCAAACTCTCCTGCGGTAGAGTCAAAATAATAATAATAATAATAATTCAATAGAGAAAAATAATTAAAATTATCTCATTAAAAAAATCAAAATTTTAAAATTTTAATAAATTTTTAAATTAAATGGGGCAAACTATATCTCCACCAATGAAATTATTGACGTAAACAAAAATTCGATGATGGGAAATACTATAAGTATTGTTTTTCTTTGGAGACCCACCTTACTTGGGTCAGGGTCAAGACCAATCATGATTATATAGGAAGGCTCTCCAATTTTTTTAGAAAATCAAAGACGGGCTTAGATATTTTTGTTTTAATTATAATATTATGTGATATTAATCTTAAAATATAAACATAATTTTAAATTCAGAATATATTAAAGCCGGCCCTGGTTGTGATTCACAAATTTTGAGTCAATCAAAGTCCCTAATAAAAAAGTTTATCCTTATTCATATTTATAATATTATAAACAACATATTATGTGCATTGGTTAAAAGCCATTGCACTTTTTTTTTTTTTTTAAAATTTTTTGTACCTTTATTTTCTATTTGGCGTTAAGTTGAATTGTTTTTTAATGAGCGTGATTTGGTGGTGTAGGGTTCAGGATCTCATATTGAAGTCACGTGTTCGAATCTAATATATGCGTTTTATAAAAACTTGTGATAATCGATAATTTTACCTATTTGATGATGGTTTCCAATGAATTTTTTTTTTAAAAAAAAAAGGTGAAGTTGAATTGAGTAAAGCATGTGATATAGAAGTAGAGGAGATGGGCCACCATTACATGTCCTTGTCGATTAAATAGTTTATTAATTTTATTAATATTACTTTAGGTTAGGCAATGTGCGTCCTAGGTTTTGATATTTTTTATTATATAAATAATATAAAGGCGCATGATAAATACATTTTTTTAAATATATATATATTTTTTTAATGATGACTCCATTTTTTTTCACCAGCCACCGACTGATGAGAACAAAAAAATTCAGCATTTTCTCGAGGGAATTATAGTCTTTTTTTATAAAAGATAAGAGGTTGGCAAAGTTCAAACTTATTATAAAAATTAAATCGATATGATAAGTTAAAAATAAATTATTTGAATGGTAATTCTGGGCCTTAAATTAAGCAAATCAATATCCTGCTGATAATAATTAGACGTTTCTGGTGAAAATAAAATTGATATGAATTTGAAAAGGAAATCAAAATTGGTATTTTAGTTGAAGCTGTCGGCTCTATCACAAAATGAAATCTGTCACTCTAATTTTGGTCCTATAAGTTGCTTTATATGCATGGAAAAAAGAGAGAATATATTGAGAGTAATGCGGAAGGAAGAGAATATATTGTCATCAAAATTGGTATTATGTTCGAAGCAGACGCTATGTTATTTGGTTTGTAAATTGTCTTAAAGGAAGCGTTTTTACGGTTAATTATGGAGACCGATTCTTTACATGTAGTCAATTTAGTCTCAAGAAAATATGAAAGTAGAGTCGAGATTGTTTGGACAATTGATAAAATATTGGAGATTATGAGTAACTCTCAGCATGTGATTGTTTCTCATGTACTTAAAGAGTGTAACAGAATAGCTCACTCATTGGCAAATTTTGCTATCTATTTTGATGACCATATAATTTTATTGGGAGATTATATTTATCCCACGGACACTCAATTATTGTTGTCTTATTGATATTATATGAAAGTAAATGCTTTCTTCTCGAATAAATTGTTGGAGCCATAATAACAGATAAAAAGCATAAAATTAAGTAATTCAATTAATAAAAATAAAAATAATAGTGAGAGTTATGTGAACAAAACCTGCATAACACATTAATATTTGTACAAATAATTTATCGCACTAACATTACTCATAAATTAAATATGTGAAAAATAAGATAATCGTTTTTACAATAAGTAGATCAAATCGTCGTCAATATTAGACATGGTTGAGTGATTTTCAAATAATTTCTTAATTTGCCACCGAACTCGAATACTGTGAAGGTCAGGGAAAATATGAGTTTATGTTGAGGAAAATATCTCACATCGGCTGAGATAAACGATTAAACTCAAAATATAAATATTGGACAACCCTCAACTCTCAAGCTGACTTTTGGGTTGAGTTAGGCCCACGAATTTCAACATGGTATCAGAGCCACACTCATGCACGGGTGGGCCCACACTACCTGTCCACGTGACATGAACCAGGCAAAAGACTGGTTTGCACGTGAGGGGGGAGTGTTGAGGAAAATATCTCACATCGGCTGAGATAAACAATTAAACTCAAAATATAAACATGGGGCAATCCTCAACTCTCAAGCTGGCTTTTGGGTTGAGTTAGACCCAATGTTTCTATTTTGAGTTTAATTGTTTATCTCAGCCGATATTGAATATTTTCCTCAACACTCCCCCTCACGTGCAAACCGGTCTTGATCTCAAGCTGGCTTTTGGTTTGAATTAGGCCCACAAATTTCAACCGTTTATAATTCGTCCACCCTTTTTCTTTAAAAAAGAAAAAAAAAAAGATCAAGTCATCAAATTTATTAGTTGAATGATTACCTTTTGCTTAACCAATTGTTGGATAAACAAAAACACACTTTTTTTTTTCAATTGAGACGAGTATTGATTCTACTAAGCAAGTTTGAATAGTAATTATATAATGATTTATGTTATCTGGTGCTAGTAACTAGGCTGTTGCAAACTAAAAAATTTATAATATAAAGGTTGTATCATTTCAATTAATAATATCACGTCACGTTTGTTAAAATATTAAAAATTATTAAAAAAGTAATAATTATATTTAATATAATTAAATATATTATAAATTTATTAATGAGTGATGTCACAACATATTTATATGGTATCAAATAACTACTCCGAAGATAATCCAATTGGGTGCATGAAAGATATTTCACAAAATAGAGCTTGTCAGAGGCCTAAACTTCCTATTTCTATGTGTCTTTTGTTGGCCCAAATGTTATCTATTTTGAAGGCCCAAAGTTAACTTTCCAGATTTTAGATATAAACCCAGGGACATTAAATTTGAAATATGGCAAGTTCGTTTTGGACCAAAAAAAAAAAAAAAAAAGACAAGTAATAAGAAGCATCAAAAGCATGCACGATTTATAAATAAATCCATGTGAACTTTATATGTCACAAAAATTTAAAAATATTGTTATTGGTGGCACAGATTTTCATAACACACATCGAATTAAAATAGTTGTAAGAATCGTAATCAGAATCAAACAATATTTTCATTGATGTGTTTACTTTGTATGATAATCAGAATGATTTGTTAACAATTTATAAAAAGACCCTTAATTAAATTATTTATTTATTTATTTATTCATTTAATAAGAGTTTAAATAATACAGTCATTCTGATGTTGGCAGTAACAATGGAATCTTATATATTTATATTTTCTTTTTCTTTCCTTTTATTTCTTTTCTTCTTTTTCTTCTTTCACTGGTAGTCTGGTTCTTTTCTTCTTATAAATATATATATATATATATATATATATATATATATATCTGCTATTCTCCAATTTATCTCATATGACCTTTGCGAAATTTCCCCATATTGCAGCTACTCTCATGAGTGTGGTACCAATCTTCTTGCAGGTCTCGATCGATTTCTTTATACTTTGAAATATATAGTTGAATTAACTTGCATGCATATCAAAGATTTATAAATAAATTCAAGTCACAAATCTACCTGTACTCCCTAAAGATTTTAGTTAAGCTTCATATGAGGACAAAATCGTATAAGACTAAATTCAGATCACAACATACACGATTTATAGATAAATCTACTTGATGCCTCTTAGATATGAAGGTCGCAAAAATATATTTTTTCACACTCAAAAGAGGAAATAATAATATTTAAAGAGTAATTTAAATTTGAAGCTGAATTGGAATAGTTATTTATACTTCTTTTGCTTAGATTTGGTCCCGCTGATATTTTTAAGCAAAGATATAATATAAGTAAATTTGTGAATCCATGAGTGTTTCCATATTAGGTGAATTTTACTCCCCACATCTATTTTGGATATAGAACTAGTGTTCTAATAATTTTGTACATAGTAAAGACCACATGAAATGTCAAGGCAACTTATTTTCAGTTAAATAAAAAATTTCAACATAATTGTTTTTCAAACAATATATCTCGCTTGCAAATTTTACGGGACCGCGGTGAGATTATAACACTTGTTTAGATGGATGTGTGGGTGAATTAGGAATACATAATTAGGAATGAAGTAATTGAAAATAAGAAAAATGAGAGAATTAAGATTAAGATGATATGAACATATTTGAAGTAGACTTTTAAGTGATCTGATGAGATAATAAAAGCAAATGGTATCAAGCGAGGAAGAGAAAAACCTAAGTTGAAATGCACATAAATCATAAAAAAATACCCGAGTTTTATAGAACTTAATGAAATAATATAATAACATCAAAATATCTATATAACTGACCTCATCTAATAAAAAAATATTTTGTTTGGTTTAGTTTAGTTTAGTTTAGTTTGAATATCTAAAACTTATTTAAGTCTATGCATTTCCAAGTTATAATATTATCTTAACAAACTCGAAATTTGATTTATGTAACTGTATCTGCGGTGTTGTCACTATTGTGTAGTAGTACTTGAAACTCTTATCAAAATAGTTTAATTTTTTAGTACATTATTATTATTATTATTATTATTATTATTATTATTATATGATTGTTGTATGAGTGATGTGTTATAACGGTTGCATAGTAGAAAATAAGTCATAAGAAAAATAATTTATGAATCCCTACTTTTTTAGAATTACCTATTAAGTCACCATCATGTCACTGATATTATTATTATTAAATTATGTATTGTTATTGTAATATAATAACAATAATATCAATATTTATAAAAAAAAATGTTAGAGATCTAATTGTTAATTATCAACAAAAAAAAATTAGGGATATTGAGCATATTTTCCCAATAAAATAAGATATCACATTCAGTTCTGTTATGTTTAGGGTAGGGGATGTGCAAACCAATCTGATCTGTGGGTTAACTCGCAACCCGTGCGAGTTGGGTTAGAAAACTAACTCAGTTCATTTGGGTTGAGAATTCTCAACCGCACGAGAAATTTCAACCTGACCCAACCTGTAAATCAGTATATATTAACTAAATATATTTTTTTTATTTCGTTAACATATTTACCCCTAACAGTAACACTATAAAAGAAACAAAACAAAACAAAACCCTATACTCTTGGTCAAACTGTTGATATTTTAATATTATATTTAGTGTGTTTAACTATTTATTAATTATGTATTTGTAAGTTAATTATGTATTTAGATTATGAACTTAGTAAAATTAATTATGCATGATGTTTTGGTATTAATTCTACCTTATTAATTTGTTATGCTACGATCTTTTTAATATTTAAGTAAATCTATTTATAAATTATTTTTAATATTTAATTTGAAATTGAGTCAAAGACTCAACCCGTATAACCCAACCTGACCCAACCGGTTTTTGATTTTTTTCCAACCCGCACTATTTACAAATTGAGTGGGTTGAGTCCCAACTTGACCCAACCAGACTCATGCACATCCCTTGTTAGGGCTTATTCAATAGTAATTAGTAGCTAATCAATTGACATTGAAATTTTTTTATATTATGTCAAAACATTTTTGAGTGTAAAACTATCAAAATGGTAAGATAAAAATAAAATTTTTAAATTTCAAAATATGTGGTACCTCTTTAAATGGTTACATCAAGATATAGGATAATATTTATTATCTACAGACTTGAAATGTAATTAGAGATGACCATTTCTGGGTTTTTAGGGTTTTGCTTTCGTGAATTCAGTAAAAATCTATATTTGTAAAATACGGATTCGGGTACTTGATATATGGGAATCAAGTCCACATTTTATTAAAAAAAAAAAAATTCAAATAAAAAAATGAGTCTGAATTTATAAGTGCATCCGGGTCGGTAAGGTTAGGATTTTGTTGGCACCTCTAAATATTATTATTATTTTTAATTATTTTACTACTTAAGTTATTATAAAATAATAATTGAGTACAACAAGAATTTTACCAAGTATTGTATCCTAACACATATATAATAGTTTACTACTTTTGCATCAAGATCATTAACCGTTGTTATTTGATTTGTAAAATATAAATTAGGCAACAAGTATTACAGGACTTATAAAATATGACTTAGTCTTGACGTAAAAATAATAAAAAAATAAGTTTTTGTATTTTTAAAAATAAAATATTAAGAGACAATAATTACTGTACCCATTTAATTATTTCACAAAAACTTTAAAAAATCGAAAAGATAATAACCGTAAAAAATGTAAAATTGACAATAGTATACGAGAAAAACTTAAGTGGGGCTGCCTAATCCTTGTGAGACCCACAGTTTTAGCCGATCCTACAACTTGAATTTAAAATGCTAGAGTAAGATTGGACTGTTCCATGCACATAAGTTTTTCTCTTTATATAATCCCTCGTTATAAAGTCGCATAAATTTTTGCGTAACTACATGTACGAGTGTAATCGAACCGAGTAGTGTCGGCCTCGACTAAGCTCGATAAATATTTATATGAGATTGAGCTCAAATCAAGTTTCACATGTGTTGTTCGAACTTGACTCATTGAGAAAATATTAGAATTGAACTCTACTCAAATTCGATTACTAAACAAACTGGCTTAGCTTGAACTCCATTAATTTAAGAAATTCATTTTTTATTTTTTTATTTATATTATAATATTTTTAAAGAACTTCCCTTTAGGAATCTGAAACATAACTTAAGAACCGAATACATATCAAGAACAAAAAATACTTGAATAAATGATGTTATCATAGTTTTTTTTTTTTTTTTTTTTTTTTTAATCTTTTTTCCATCAGATGAATTATGCCGTTTGGGCATACCAAAAATGCACCACCCACACAAGGCACAATAGGATTTCCCGGATCTATAGAAATAACTTTGGACATCCAACTTCGTTGGGTTAATAAGTCATTAACGAATTCTTCGAAGATCTCAAATGAGATTACTTTACTTTTACTATCCTCAGTGGGGAATGAAACTATTACCTCTTTCACATACCTTGTGGAAACACACATTGAAAATCATAATCGAGGTCGATTAATTCATAATTAAGAAGGACCTCAGTGATAAATCCCGCGGAGGGTATATTCATATTGTATGTGCATTCATTCCCACATTCATCTGTCATTTTTATATAAAGGAATTGTCCTAGTAAGTCTATGGACAACTATCTATTGAGCACATGTTTGGTGCTCCAACTCGAAGCGTGGGCTACTAAGGCTTTCCATATCGGGTAGAGTCTTCAATAGTGTTTTGGAATTCATCGATATGAGAGTAAAAAAAATTCAGGTACTCTAACAGATAGAGCTTTTTATGACTTTGGACATCCAACTTCGTTGGGTTAATAAGTCATTAACGAATTCTTCGAAGATCTCAAATGAGATTACTTTACTTTTACTATCCTCAGTGGGGAATGAAACTATTACCTCTTTCACATACCTTGTGGAAACACACATTGAAAATCATAATCGAAGTCGATTAATTCATAATTAAGAAGGACCTCAGTGATCAATCCCGCGGAGGGTATATTCATTTTGTATGTGCATTCATTCCCACATTCATCTGTCATTTTTATATAAAGGAATTGTCCTAGTAAGTCTATGGACAACTATCTACTGAGCACATGTTTGGCGCTCCAACTCGAAGCGTGGGCTACTAAGGCTTTCCATATCGAGTAGAGTCTTCAATAGTGTTTTGAAATTCATCGATATGAGAGTAAAAAAATTTCAGGTACTCTAACAGATAGAGCTTTTTATGCGGCATATTGAGAACGTCATAATGACATGACATTAAAACGTCAATAGAAAATAAGCTGGACGTCGATTAGAAACCCGACATAACAAAAAATCATCACGTGATTAGTAAACATATAAACATAATCGTATATCGTAATCGAAAACATATATCATGTAAACTGAAATCATATTCTGAAAACATAACTGGAATCTAAACCATAATTTTAATTGTATCATATCGTCAAAAAAATCATGCAGGTGTCCATTGTCAGGTCACATACAAAGATCAGAAAATATCCTAACAAGATCATGTCGACAGAAGATAGTAGGCTGCCATTTTCTGATGGTCATAATCCCATATCAGATAAAGCGTCACCAAGGGTCAAAGTCATAAAACTATCACCAAGCACTGTGGCGGAAATAGATTATCAGGCATCTCGGCAAAAACATAATTTACAATATTTAAAACTCAAAAACATATTTCAAGTGCCGAGACGAAAAATATGTCACATCATCTCTAAAACAGAGTTAACTGAAATCTTATTTTATTGAAATCATTTTAAAACATAAATAGAAGTATCGAAAACGACGTAAAATAAAATATCAGAAAATAGAAATGTCAACTTACAGAATTGACATACAACATGAATCAGAAACAGAAAACTAGCATCAAATGAGAACACATAAATATATGACTTCTTATAAACTGAAGACACAGAAGACGTAAATCAGGAACACGTGACTTAAAATCATAAACTGATAACATATACAGAAAACATAAAATGATAACATATACATAGGACATAAGCAGAAATATAAACTAATAACGTAATTGATTAACATATATGGAACATTTACAGAAACTGATAACGAAATCATAAAACAGGAACTGAAAACTTAAACAGATACATGTGATGAAATATATAAATTACATTATATATACGTTTATAGCAAAAATCATATAACAGAAAACGAAAACATAAGGAAAGAAAAGTGTCTGATTACTGAACTGGCGACCAAACTCTAACTAGGCTGAATGCATCCGAAAGGACTCATATGCGAAATTCATCACGCTTCCGCTGTGCCGAAACTATGAATCCTGAGTTCAAGTACAGTTAACATGCTCGAGCTGACAAGTCTAATACACTCATGATGTATGATATGCTATGACATACTGGAATGTTATTTTTTTTTGTTCCTCACCCGGTATCCAGTGCCACATTGGGCCTGACTAATCCGAATTCGGACCGAGAGCTGTACGGTATGGTCCTCCCAACGATGGTGACTCTAGCGGGACTCGAACTGGGGAGCATACCCAATTGAGCCTCCTAGGATTGAGCCAGCTACCACTCAACCAACCACTCGTTGGTCTGGAATGTTATTTCAATGTGACTAATCTAGTCACTCGAAACAACCAAAACATGCTAACCACGTTGAGCCACCCCAATCTCGTGGCTACGACTAATCTCAAACCCTTGGTGGCCAAATCAGCTAAAACCAAGCATGCACACACTTCACAACATGTTTACTCTACATGCAATTAATAACAAATTCATGACCATTACTTACATACTTTGACACACACATTCTCAAGCCTTATTACTCATACTCATGTCATATAATTTTCATTCATTGCTAAATACATAACAGCCCTCAAATATAGCCCAAGTATCATGCATTACATTTAGGTTCACAACATGACACACACATATTTGACCGAAGTTACAAGCTGTTGGAGTGAACACAGCGGAATGACTCAGTGGAAGGCGAAAATGGTTTTTAAACATTTTAAAATTTTCCGAGCGAATTAATTAATATCAAATATTTTTAATTCACTCAAATAAGTTTAAATATATTATTTATTAACATTTAAAAACATAATATATTTCGAAACATGACGAATTATTTTACAAAATATTTTTCGACAAATACTACGCTTAACAGGCAAACGGTCAAAATAGTTGACCAACCACCGAGCCGGGCCAACCCAGTCACTTGGACAGTGTTCGGTCAGCCATTGGGCTGTCCGAACAGTGCCCAATTCCCTGGTTTCACAGTCGTGACACGGTGAGCCCGTTTCGATGCGAATTTCGCTGTTTTCTCTCGTTTTCACCCCGGAATAATTGTGGACAACAGAACCTGGGTGACGCCGTTCCTAGGCTCGCGGCCTAGTTTGGGAAGTACGAAATAACATGGAGTCTCCACCCGGTGTGAACCGGGACAAATATTTAAGGCCGCACTCACCCCTCGCAAGGGAAGACCTCAAACCGTTGGGTTCGGAATGGTCCCTTACTTATGTCACTTGTAATGAAAGGATTTATGTGATAATTTAATCAAGCTTAAGTAACACTTATTTCCAAGAGTATCATGCTTCTAAATTCTCATATTCAAGATAAAACTTATGTATGCACTTCACATATATCTCACATTTAAATTTGCACGCTTAACATGTATCAAGATAGCAACGAACATACAACTTTATTTGCATATCACATTCGGGAAGACACAAGCACACATATTAACCATACAAGCACACATATGGGCATTTTTCCAAGCGGTACGTAGAATTGTAGCCCAAGTACAGACCGCACTACCGTCCATTCGGAATCGGCTACAGAATTTACGTCTGGATTTCCATCCGATATACCACAAGAAATGATACTCAAAGATTATCATGACATAAGCATATGAATTGTAATACATTAACATATTTGCATTTATACATGTGGAGATAGCTACTAGGAAGATTATGCATGAAATCTAATGAAGAAGACTCAGTTCAGTGTGTTCGCGTTCGTGTAGCGTTCGTAAACGCGTTCGAACGGAAGTGAAACAGAATGCTCACGTTCGAGTAGCGTTCGTAAACGCGTTCGAACGGAAATGAAACAGAATGCTCACGTTCGTATGGCGTTTGTTAACGCGTTCGAACGGAAATGAGACAGAATGCTCACGTTCGTATGGCGTTTGTTAACGCGTTCGAACGGAAATGAGACCTGACACATGAAAAGGCAAAAACACATGTGCGTTCGAGTTGCATTCGTAAACGCGTTCGAACGGGAACAGACCTGATGCATGAAATGGGACGCAATACATAAACACAAAATAAAAGGGCGCGGTGAAGTACTGCCGTAAAGGTGACCTTTTGGGGCTCTTGATCTCTCAAAGAGAGGACCTTTAGACCAACATACTAAGCCCATGCGCGTCACATCACACATACAAGAATAGAACCAATCATATCAACCAAGTATGCCCGATTGAACACATCTTACATCCAATCTGAACACACATCAACCGGCGCAGCAAAGCATCGTGGTAACGGGTTTTAACCCCTCCCCATAAGGGATCTTTCATTCCACTTACTAAGCCCATGCGCTTGATTGAACATACATAAAAGATAAACTCAATAACATCAAACTAAGTATGCCCGATTGAACGTATCTTGCATCCAACCGAACACACATCAACCGGCGCGGCGAAGTAGTGTCACAAAGGTGGCCTTTTCGGCTATTTATCTCCCAAATGGAGGACCTTTGGACTAACTCACTAAGCCCATGCGCCTGATTGAATCATGCATAAATAAACAACATATTGAATTCAAATAAAGAAAACTAAATAAGCAAAAGCAACACAATGAAAGAAAGATGGTGCCGTTTGCCCAAGCGGTACGTGGAGTTGTGGCCCGAGTACAGATCATACTACCGTCCATTCGGAATCGGCTATGAAATTATGTCCGGGTTTCCATCCGATATACCGCGAGAGTTGACACATCTCTCATTCATCCAATACCCACAACATATTACATCTCATAGTTCATGCATATTTATCTACTCAAAGACCACAACACGCATTTCAACATGACAATCATACAAGTAATACTTAATAAATAATGCGGAAAAGGAAAACAAGCGTGAAAGATACCCTCAGGTCTAACCTTTTAAGCCGTCTCTCGGACTCGCGTTCCACGAAGATCGGAAAGGGGTACAGCTCCGTAACTTTTCTGGTTCACTGGTTCAGCGTCCTAGCTCACTGCTTTGCTGTTTTGCTTGCGGTTCGAACTCCGTTCTGCTCCTATTCGGCTTCTGTCTTGCTGCTCACTGCACGGGCTACCTGTTTTAACATTTTTCAATAAACTATTCCAAGTTTGTGTGGGTTCTTAGTGCAATTATATGTGATTATTTTTAAGATTATCTATGCAGTTTTTATGTTACTGTTTTTGGGATTTTGGGGACTGTTTTGGGAGGATTTTTGCTGCTGCTCTAAGGTGATTTGGGCTGCTGTTTTGAGGTGATTTAGGGGCTACTTGGGCGTGTTTTAGAGGGGTGCAGGGGCTGGTTTCAGTGGCTTTAGGAAGGCTTGTTATTTTCGGCTATGGAGGGAGGAGAATGAGAGAAATCCTTGTTGTTTCTTGCTTACAATGGGCGTCAATGGGAAGGCTTCTTTTTCTTGTGTATATGCGTGAACTCGAGGAGAGAAGGAGGCTTGGTGAAGGGTGGTTTATATAGAGAAGGGTTATGGTTGACAAGGGAAGAGATTTTGGGCATTTAATTAGGATATGATTTAGTTTTAAACAAGGAAATCAAAGGATTGAGGGGGGGACAAAATATTTTAATTTAGGAAGTTGCAATATTTAATTTGTGTTGGTTTAGGAATACAAATATTTTATATTGGTAATTATCTTATTAGATTAGGAAGTCAAATATATGATTGGCTTTAATTGGTTAAGATTGATTTTAATTAGGCATATTTTCTTTTTAGTTTTGGCAAATATTTTATTTAATTGGTAAATTGTTTAAATATTTTATTTAATGTTAATGTTTAAATTAATATTTATTTATTTAATTTGGGATGTGTTTTATGGGCTTCGGGGAGCTAAATGGGCTGGGTGTGAGGTTAGCAGCAAAACCAGAATTACCGACAACCGTTCGAACGCTCCCTCGAACGCGACACGAACACCCGCAATCTGTTTTCCATTCGAACGAAGTAACGAACGCAGCACCAACGAAGACAGTGAGCTTGTTTATTCCGAATTTCCCCTTCCGATATCCGTTTCCCGCGGCTTTCGTGACTCAAAAGGTAGTGCCTCCAAATGAGGCTCATCATCGGGTTTCACATGCGAAAATGCAATGCCTACAGTCGCCCCCACTTTGATGGGACTTGTGCAGTGTGTGACTTTGAACAATCCTATCAAAGTTATGCAATGCATTTTACTTACCTGGCTCGGCTGCCGCCTCGAGTTGAGTTGGTACTGTAGCGGACCTCGATCTTGGGACGCGTCCCAATAATTGCAACTGACAACGGGGGCACCTCGACCCTGGGCACCTCGACCCAACACCGCTGACTATAGGGACCTCGCCCTCGAACTGATGATGTAGTGGGCACCTCGACCCTGGGCACCTCGACCCGGAACTACAACTGACAACGGGGGCACCTCGACCCTGGGCACCTCGACCCAACACCGCTGAATATAGGGACCTCGCCCTCGAACTGATGATGTAGTGGGCACCTCGACCCTGGGCACCTCGACCCGGAACTACAACTGACAACGGGGGCACCTCGACCCTGGGCACCTCGACCCAACACCACTGAATATAGGGACCTCGCCCTCGAACTGATGATGTGTCTCCATACCCGGAGATGACATGATATGGGCCTCGCCCCCAAGCTGATGTGGGCCTCGCCCCTTGGGACTCACCCCAAAAACTGAAATTGCATCGACGTTGCTTGGCTCATTCCTGCCGCTTTCTTCTCCTTTGAACCTGCGAACACAAAATAGAAACAAACACAAGAGAATGCAACGTTACGTGTATGCATGAATGATTTCCCTATTCCGTTGGGTTAGATCTTCTGTCGATCCTTGTGGTGACTGCTCAGTCTTCTCTCCCTCAGGCAAAGTACTGCTTTAATCTGTCTACGTTGATCGGCTCGGTGAACTCGTTTCCTTCCAAGTCTGATAGCTTCACTGCTCCATTTCCCATGACTTTCTGAACGATGTAAGGTCCTTCCCAGTTAGGCCTGAATTTCCCTCTCGGATCTGTCGTCGACGGCCTCGACTGCTTAAGTACCAAATCACCCTTTCTGATCCTTGTGGGACGTACTTTCTTGTTGAATGCCCGGGCTAGTCTCTTCTGATACAACTGCATGTGATACAAAGACTTCATTCTCTTCTCATCCAACAGTGCTAACTGATCAAATCTCTGTGCGGCCCATTCCTGTTCCGGTAATTCTGCCTCTGCTAATACCCTCAGGGACTGTATTTCCACTTCTACTGGTAATACTGCTTCCATCCCGTAGACCAAGGAGTAAGGTGTGGACCCTGTTGCCGTTCTTACTGATGTTCTGTACCCCCACAAAGCATACGGTATTTCTCGCCCAATCTCTACAATTTTCTGTCATCTTGGCTAAAATTGTCTTTATAGTCTTGTTGGCTGCCTTAACTGCCCCATTTGCCTGCGGCCTGTACGGTGATGACTTGTGGTGGCCTATCCCATGCCTCTGTAACATTGCCTTCGTCTCTCCTTGAAACTGGACCTCGTTGTCTGTCACTACATGATGCGGCATACCATACCGACAAATGAGGTTCCGAGCTATGAACTTTGCCATCTGCTTCGCTGTAACATTACGGAAGGATTCGGCTTCCACCCACTTTGAGAAGTAATCTACTGCCACCACTATGAAGCGATGCCCATTTGATGCATTTGGTCGAATTTCCCCAATCATATCAATTCCCCATGCTGAGAAAGGCCACGGCTCTGACAACCCGTGCAATTCTGTATGCGGTAAGTGATTCAAATTACCATGTGCTTGACAGTACATGACAGTGCTTTACCATCTTCGCGAGTCTGTTTCCATGGTTGACCAATAAAACCCCTGTCTCACTATCTTGCGGGACAAGTTCAACCCATTCATGTGCGGACCACATACCCCGGTGTGGGACACAGAAACTGGGCGACGCCGTTCCTAGGCTCGCGGCCTAGTTGGGAAGGATTACATAACATGGAGTCGCCACCCGGTGTGAACCGGGACAAAGATTTAAGGCCGCACTCACCCCTCGCAAGGGAAGACCTCAAACCGTTGGGTTCAGAATGGTCCCTTACTTATGTCACTTGTAATGAAAGGATTTATATAATAATTTAAACAAGCTGAAGTAACAATTATTTCTAGAGGTATCATGCTTCTAAATTCGCATTTATAAAATAAAATATGCGCCTAAATATACATGTATTTCATATATAAGATTGCATGCTTAACATATATCAAGATAGCAACTAACATACATCTTTACTTGCATATCATATTCAGGAAAAAACACAAGCACACATATTAACCATACAAGCACACATGGTAACCATACAAGCACACATATGGGCACTTTTCCAAGTGGTACGTGGAATTGTAGCCCAAGTACAGACCGCACTACCGTCCATTCGGAATCGGCTACGGAATTTACGTTTGGGTTTCCATCCGATATACCGCAAGAAATAATACTCAAGTGTTATCATGACACGAGCATATGGATGGTAATACATTGACACATTTGCATAAGAAAGATCAACCAATAGGCAATTATGCATGAATATAATAAGACAGACTCAGTTCAGTGTGTGCACGTTCGTGTAGCGTTTGTAAACGCGTTCGAACGGAAATGAAACAGAATGCTCACGTTCGAGTAGCGTTCGTAAACGCGTTCGAACGGAAATGAAACAGAATGCTCACGTTCGAGTAGCGTTCGTAAACGCGTTCGAACGGAAATGAAACAGAATGCTCACGTTCGAGTAGCGTTCGTAACGCGTTCGAACGGAAAGGAAACAGAATGCTCACGTTCGAGTAGCGTTCGTAACGCGTTCGAACGGAAAGGAGACCTGATGCATGATAAGGCAAAATGTGCGCGTTCGAGTTGCGTTTGCAAACGCGTTCGAACGGACACGGACCTGATGCATGAAATAGGATGCAATACAGAAAATAAAAGGGCGCGGCGAAGCACTGCCGTAAAGGTGACCTTTTGGGGCTCTTGATCTCTCAAAGAGAGGACCTTTAGACCAACATACTAAGCCCATGCGCCTCACATCACACATACAAGAATAAAACCAATCATATCAACCAAGTATGCCCGATTGAACACATCTTACATCCAATCTGAACACACATCAACCGGCGCGGCAAAGCATCGTGGTAAAGGGCTTTTAGCCCCTCCCCATAGGGGCTCACAACACACTTACTAAGCCCATGCGCTCGATTGACTTATACATACGAAAATAAAGATAACAATATCAAACTAAGTATGCCCGATTGAACGTATCTCGCGTCCAACCGAACATACATCAACCGACGCGGCGAAGTAGTGTCACGAAGGTGGCCTTTTCGGCTCTTTGTCTCCTAAATGGAGGACCTTTGGACTAACTCACTAAGCCCATGCGCTTGGTTGAATCATGCATAACTAACGACATATTGAGTTTAGGTAAAACAAACTAAATAAACAAGAGCAACACAACAAAAGAAAGATGGTGTCGTTTACCCAAGCGGTACGTGGAATTGTGGCCCGAGTACAGATCATATTACCGTCCATTCGGAATCGGCTATGAAATTTATGTCCGGGTTTCCATCCGATATACCGCGAGAGTTGACACATCTCTCATTCATCCAATACCCACAACATACATCATACACACAACGATACTACAAATACAGAAAATATAATCAAAATAAATGACTAGAAAATGACATGAGAATAAGTGTGAAAGATACCCTCAGGTCTAACCTTTTAAGCCGTCTCTCGGACTCACGTCCACGAAGATCGAAGGGGATAAAGCTCCGCAACTTTTCTGGTCCGCTGGTTCAACGTCCTAGCTCACTGTTTCGCTGCTTTGCTTACGATTCGAACTCCGTTCTGCTCCTATTCGGCTCCTGTTTTGCTGCTCACTGCACGGGTACCTGTTTCAATGTTTTCAAAGAACTATTCCAAGTTGTGTGGGTTCTTAGTGCAATTAAATATGATTATTTTTAAGGTTATCAATGCAGTTTTTATGTTACTGTTTTTTAAGGATTTGGGCTTCTGTTTGGGTAATCTCGGGGGTTGTTTAGGCGTGTTTTAGGGTGTGGTTTTTGTGTGATTTTCGGTGGTGGAGGCCGCTGTATGGGTGGCTGTTTCGGCTATGGAGGGTGGTGGCTTGTGGTGGTTTCTTTGTTTTCTTTTTGTGTGTGGTGTGAAGTTTTTTCTCTTTTTGCTTGTTTGGTCTTGGGTGTGTAGAGAGAGTCTAGAGAGATTTTGAGAGAGTTTTGGGTGTGAATTCTTTGTGTCAAGGAGACAAAGGCTTTGGTTAGGGGTTGTTTATATAGAGAAGGGTTAGGGTTGACAAGAGAAGGGATTTTGTGCATTTAATTAGGATATGATTTAGTGTTTAGCAAGGAAAGTCAAAGATTGAGGGGGGACAAATTTGGTTTAGATTAGGAAGTCAATACTTTTAAATTGGTGGATATCTTATTGAATTAGGAAGTCAAATATATGATTGGCTTTAATTGGTTAAGATTGATTTTAATTAGGCAAATCTTATTTTTAGTTTTAGTATATAATATATTTGATTCATTTATATTAGGCATGATTTTATTTAATTGGTAAATGATTTAAATGTTTTATTTTAATGTTTAATATTTAATTAATATTTATTTATTTAATTTGGGATGTGTTTTATGGGCTTTGGGGAGCTAAATGGGCTGGGCGTGAGGCTAGCAGCAAAACCAGAATTACCGACCCGTTCGAACGCTTACTCGAACGCGACACGAACGCACGCAATCTGTTTCCCGTTCGAACGAAGTAACGAACGCAGCAATACGAAGACAGTGAGCTTATTTGTTCTGAATTTCCCCTTCCGATATCCGTTCCCGCGGCTTCCGTGACTCAAAAGGTAGTGCCTCCAAATGAGGCTCATCATCGGGTTTCACATGCGAAAATGCAATGCCTACAGTCGCCCCCACTTTGATGGGACTTGTGTAATGTGCAACAGTGACAATCCTATCAAAGTTATGCAATGCATTTTACTTACCTGGCTAGCTAGCTGTCTCGAGCTGAGCTGATACTGCAGTGGACCTCGATCCTGAGACGCATCTCGATGCTGCTGATGATGTGGTGGACCTCGATCATGGGACGCATCCCAATAGCTGCAACCGACAACGGGGGCCTCGACCCTGGGACGCATCCCAATACCGCCGACAAAATGTGGGCCTCGACCCTGGGACGCATCCCGAAAATGATGATGCAGTGGACCTCGATCCTGGGACGCATCCCAATAGCTGCAACCGACAACGGGGGCCTCGACCCTGGGACGCATCCCAATACCGCTGACAAAATGTGGGCCTCGACCCTGGGACGCATCCCGAAAATGATGATGCAGTGGACCTCGATCCTGGGACGCATCCCAATAGCTGCAACCGACAATGGGGGCCTCGACCCTGGGACGCATCCCAATACCGCTGACAAAATGTGGGCCTCGACCCTGGGACGCATCCCGAAAATGATGATGTGGAGCTTCGCTCCTCAGCCGATATGGGCTTCGCCCCCAAGCTGACATGATGTGATGTGGAGCCTCGCTCCCCAGTCGATATGGGCTTCGCCCTCCGAGACCCATACCCGGAGCTTAACTTCATTGGGACCGTCAATCTTCAGATTACTGCTTGCCCATATCAAATGTTGTGCCTTTACCATCTCTGATTGGCTCACTGCTCGCTCTTTTCCGTCTTCAACACCTGTTTACACAAAACAGAACAAACACAAAAATATGCAACATAGGTCGTGTATGCATGTATGCAGGAGTTTTCTTATTCCGTTGGGTTAGGTCTTCCGCTGGCGACCAAGTCTTCTCAAGCAAAGTACAACTTCAACCTGTCGACATTGATCGGTTCTGTGAATTCCTTTCCTTCCGAGTCTGATAGCTTCACTGCTCCATTTCCCAGGACTTTCTGAACGATGTAAGGTCCTTCCCAGTTAGGCCTGAATTTGCCTCTCGGATCTGTCGTCGACGGCCTCGACTGCTTAAGTACCAAATCACCCTTTCTGATCTTTGTGGGACGTACTTTCTTGTTGAATGCCCGGCTAGTCTCTTCTGATATAACTGCATGTGATACAAAGACTTCGTTCTCTTCTCATCCAACAGTACCAACTGATCAATCTCTGTGCGGCCCATTCCTGTTCCGGTAATTTTGCCTCTGCTCTGCTAATACCCTCATGACTGTATTTCCACTTCTACTGGCAATACTGCTTCCATTCCATAGACAAAGAGTAAGGTGTTGCAACCCGTTGCCATCCTTACTGATGTTCTGTATCCCACAAAGCATACGGTAACTTCTCAACTTCTCGGCCCAATCTCTACAATTTTCTGTCATCTTGGCTAAAATTGTCTTTATAGTTTTGTTGGCTGCCTCAACTGCCCCATTTGCCTGCGGCCTGTACGGTGATGACTTGTGGTGGCCTATCCCGTGCCTCTGTAACATTGCCTTCGTCTCTCATTGAAACTGGACCCCGTTGTCTGTCACTACATGATGCGGCATACCATACCGACAAATGAGGTTTCCGAGCTATGAACTTTGCCATATGCTT